>CAJHNH020003446.1:662500-885000 GCA_905116865.2 Candidula unifasciata | reverse complement strand
TGCTACTACTACTACTACTTATGCTGTTAGAGTAACATTTTAATAAAGGTGAGTATATGTTCAGTTTCATACTATAATTTACTATTTCGAAGGGGGTTGGGGGTGTCTTTTTTTTTTTTTTTTTTCATAACTTGATTTTTTTTGTCAACGACATCTAGGGTTTTGACAAAAATCCCATCCAAGAACAGTGAGGCACAAAGTAACCAATCAGCGAGAAGTGGCCATTGTACATTCAAGATGGTTGACTTCTGAGTTAAGAACAACAAACGTTACGCAATGATCAGCAGTAACATGGTTTAGCCTGGTACCTATACTGTTTTAGTAAGTATATAGTATACACCGTTATAATTGTAGAATTCTGACTGAAATAGTTACGTATACACTTCTGTTCAAGATACGGTATGTTGCGAATATATTATTATTTGCTTTGAAACGAACGTAGTAAGTAGTTAGGACAGGTAGTAGGAGGAGTAGTAAACTGTTTACTAGTTATTTTTATAAAAATAAGAGACAAGAAATATTATTTCTTGTATTTTTTCTGATGGAATTTTCTTTTTCAAATAATATACTTTTACTTGCACTCGAGTTAGGTCCGGGTATTAGAGAATTCGGCCAAACTGAAAACGGCGACTTTAGGGGATAGGCATTCTCTAATTTGTTTACAGCGACCGTAAGGGACGCAATCTGTTATTTGTTGACATTCACATAATAATGTTCTTGTTCTCTAAAATTTAATATTCCTTCAGGTTAAGGTTTGTGTTTGGGGTTTAGAGTTAGGGCCAATCAAAAGCCAAACCTGAACTCTAGATCCTAATCTCAAACAAAATTAAAGAATTGTTTGTATGTTGACATTAACAAAATAATGTTCTCGGCTATATTTCGATTAACAGTCCCAAATGAACTACGCAGACAGTTAACCCAAACAGAGCCTCATTACGTCCTGCCCTACAAACATTTGAAAGAAAAGTATCAGGAAAATGGGGGAAGTCTACTACTTACCGATAGTGACATCCTCTATACATGACAATTGTGACACAGAAGTTCCAAATAGTGCGCGAATATCTGTTCTCTCTCGCTCTGCCACCATTGGAACTCAGCACCACGGCTTGTCCGCGATTCTCGTTGCGGGCGAGACATGATGAGCCTGTAATGTACGCGCATGTCGGCTCGGACAACTTCAAACGAGCAGCCACCGCGATGATAGTTCCGTCAAAAGTCGTAGCTCCCGTAAATTGTTGGCTTTTGCCCGGCGACTATAGTGCCACCTCCGAGAGTATCCCCTGCGCCGCTACGCGCGGCGCGGAAGGGACTAAACTAGATGGCTAGGACTCACGAGCAAATACATTGCAGGAAGTTGCAGGAGCTGTAACTGCTGCTCGTGAGTCCTAGCCATCTAGTTTAGCCCTGTCCGCGCCGCGAAAAGCGACCCGCAACTTAGATATAACTCGGGCCCTGCCGTAGAATACCGCTATCGGAAGTATTCTCGCGTGTCGGTAAATTTTTTCGTCCGCAGTTAATCCTAGTTCTGCCGCCGTGTAATCGCCACAAAAATGTTCCTTTGCATTTCGCGAAAATGTCGTGCGCAGTTAATACTACTTTCGACACGGTTGAATCGCCGCAACAGAAATGCAAATTTTACATATGTGTGAGGCTCTGTTTGGGTTAACTGTCTGTGTTGTGAGGCTCTGTTTGGGTTAGCTGTCTGCGTAGTTCATTTGGGACCGTTATTCGAAAGATAGCCATGTTCTCATTCTCTAAAATTTAATATTCCTTCAGGTAAGGGTTTGTGTTTGGGGTTTCGAGTTAGGGCTAACCCAAAGTCAAACCTGAACTCTAGATCCTAATCTCAAACAATATTAAAGAATATGATTATGTGAACTTATACAAACAATGAATGACATCCCCTAACACCTTAATCTCAAGTATTACTAATACTATTAGTAACTACCTTGCGGTAGATTGCATCTCCTAAGGTCACTGTTTGTTCAGTTTTACTTAGAATTTGGCTATCCTCTGAATAACGGTCCTAAATTATCGAGGCGGAAAATATACCCTTACAGAGCCTCAATCATGTGTCAATTGCGCACTTCCGGGGACTATAACGCCACCGCCGAATTGCGAACTTCCGTCGACTTCCGCCACCACCGAGAGTATCCCCCACGCCGCTGTTGCGGCGTGGGTTGGGGCTAAATTAGATGGCTAGGAATCACGAGCAAATAAAATGAAGGAAGCTGCAGGAGATGCGGTAGCTGCTGATCGTGAGTCCCAACCATCTAGTTTAGCCCCAATCCACGCCACGTGAGCATGCGCAATTGACACGTGACTGAGGCTCTGTTAGGGTATATTTTCCACCTCGATAATTCAGGACCGTTATTTGGAGGGTAGCCGAGAATTCTTCAGCAAGGGCCTGTTCTCTTCTGGATGCAGTGACAGAGGGAGAGAGGCTTTGTGATTGTCTCAGCATTGTAACATTAAAACATTGGGCTCTCCTTAGATCTCCCCCCCCCCCTCCCCCAAATTATGGCGGCCAAAGCAATACCCTAACAGGGCCTCAGTCGTCTGTGAAATGCGGACTTCCTGCGATGAACACATCATGGCAAAACTAAAATTATTTGACAATTTCAAGACAAGCAAAATTGCAGACAATAGTAGCAGATGATAATAGCGACCGTTAACAATTTCAAACGTTTCTGCAGACGATACTAGCAGGCGATGATAGCAACCATTGACAATTTCGAGACATGCAACAATACAGATGATAATAGTGACATGCCGGGGAGACCACACGCTCCGACGCAAATTTGCGTCGTCGTTGTCCTCACACTTTTCAGCAAACTCAAAATGCGATTAAACTCTTGCCGACAGTGTGCGCCGGGCATAGCGGCGCGGATGGGGATCTACACTAGATGCCTCGGACTCACGAGCAAATAAATTGGAGGAAGTTGCAGGAGATGTGGTAGCTGCTGCTCGTGATCCCAGCCATCTAGTTTAGCACCCCCCCCCCCCCCCCCCTGCCCATCCGTACCACTTCACTGTCGGTGGTGCGGTATAGTCGCAGAAACAGGTCTGCAATGAACATATCGCTGAGACCCTGTTAAAGCATTTGTTTGCCCTCGATAATATTGGCCCGTTATTCGGAGCCAATCCTTGTTTTGCACGATTTTTTCCTCAGCAGGAACTCTACATTTTGCATAGGACTGAGGCCCTGTTAGGGTATTTCTTTGGCCGCCATAATCTGGAAGAGAAGATTGAAGGAGAGCCAAACATTGGTGCCAGATAATGTTCTGAACTTTATCTTGAGGAATGGCTGCAGTTAAGGAACCAGTCCAGTTCATCGTTTGTGTTATGACTTAGAAAGTCTCAGTGGAAGTAAAGTTTCGCAAACCTGTAATCTACCTCTATGCTTTACATTCTTGACCAGTTGTGTAGATTGTGACCATTAGGTAAACAGCACTTTGATGCTTACTTTTAGGCTTGCCTTTATTTTCTCGACCAGATGTGTAGATGTGACCATTAGGTAAACAGTGTTTGCCTTTATTTTCTTGTCCAGATGTGTAGAATGGAAACATTAGATAAACAGCACTTTGATGCTTACTTTTAGGCTTGCCTTTATTTTCTTGACCAGTTGTGTAGATTGTGACCATTAAACAGCACTTTGATGCTTACTTTTATGCTTGCCTTTATTTTCTCGACCAGCTGTATAGATGTGACCATTAGGTAAACAGCACTTTGATTATTACCTCTGTGTTTGCCTTTATTTTCTTGTCCAGATGTGTAGAATGGAAACATTAGATAAACAGCACTTTGATTCTTACCTCTATGCTTGCCTCTGCTTTCTGGATCAGATGTGTAGAATGGAAACATTAGATAAACAGCACTTTGATTCATATTCATCATCATTATAGTCCCATAACACTGTAATTCGTCGGGTTACCAGTTACTGTTGACCATCTGATCTGTTCCTTCTACCACTGTCGGTTACATGTTTTGCTTGTTTGATGCCTATTCATTCAGCTAACTTCTGTATCCATGTCTTTATTAGTCTGCCTGTTCCCCTCTACAGAAGCCTGTAGTATCATTTTGGAGAGGCTGGTAAATCTTGTGACAAGTCCACATCATTGCATTTCTTGTCTTTTCACTTCTATCAATAATGTTCATAGTCCAGTCTGTTTATTGATAATACAATGAACCTCTTGTGATGAGATCTCTATATAACCAGGATCTTTCAAAGAGCTGTCATTTCCAATGCTTGTATTTTTGTGTGTGTTGAATGGTGACTACAAAATAGGCTGACAAATTGTTCACAGGCTGAAAAATTATGTCCACTATTCCTCTAGATGTGGCATCCCCTCAGGTGTGTACTAGTCACCAGCTGAGAAAATGGAGGACTGCCAGATGTTTACTGACGTCCACTCCAAGGAGATTCTGTCCACAATGAACTGCTTGAGAAAAGCTGACAAGCTCTGTGATGTTATCTTGAGAGTGGACAAGAAGTGCTTTCCAGCTCACCGAATTGTCCTTGCGGCCAGCAGTGACTATTTCAGTGCAATGTTTACAAATGGGGTAAGGTGTTACTTAAGTGTGAGCAAAGGTGTGTTAAAAGGGGGTAATGTAGTACTTAGGTGTAAACAAAGGTGTGTTAAAAGGGGGTAAGGCATTACTTAGGTGTAATCAAAGGTGTGTTAAAAGGGGGTAAGGTATTACTTAGGTGTAAACAAAGCTGTGCTAAAAGGGGGTAAGGTATTACTTAGGTGTAATCAAAGGTGTGTTAAAAGGGGGTAAGGTGTTACTTAGGTGTAAACAAAGGTGTGTTAAAAGGGGGTAAGGTGTTACTTAGGTGTAAGCAAAGGTGTGTTAAAAGGGGGTAAGGTGTTATTTAGGTTTAAGCAAAGGTGTGTTAAAAGGGGGTAAGGTGTTACTTAGATGTTATGTTATCACAATCAATGTCACTGCACGTTGGGCATTCCCATGTGAACTGATGCCTCATATGCAGCAGCCACTCCAAAGTACTTCTACTAATTGTTCCCATGAAAAGCTGGTTATATTGTCTCCTATCTCAGCCTTGAAGATGGCATAGACCTGCTTCACCATGCTTTACTTCCATATCACACAGTCGTGTTAGTGTCAGGGATTCCTCATTATCCACTATCCCAGTCCGTACAGCGTTGACAATATCTGCTCTGTCCATGCTTTTTCCCCACAGTTCTGACTGCAGTGCTTGCCACTTGGTCCGCATGACCCGGTGTGTAGATCCAGGTGAGGGAGGTTAAGTGCATTTGTTTTTTAATGCTCTCTACCCATTCAGAGATCATACAGCATGTTGCTATCTTTTGAAGCATATTCATGGAGTCTGGTACAATTACTGTCTGTGTGTCCCCATCCAATGTAAAGTGGTGAATTCAATTCAATGCTTTGCTCTAATATTAAATGTAATGTGGCTATCTGGTCTGGTCAGTACAGGATCTGTTTGGCCAAAAACCTGCTTGTTCATTTCTTAACTTGTTATCAGTAGCATCTTTTAGTCTTTTCAAAATAATCCTGCTTAATAATTTTCCAGGAACTGACAGAAATGTAATCCCTCTATAGTTTTCAAATTTCCTCTTCAGATGGTATCTCATAGTTGATATCCAGTTCCATTTCTAAAGGCTGGATATCTGGAGGAACCTTTCGGTCTGGTCTGTTTAGTAGAATTTCAAAATATTCATTCCATTTGTCCATTTGATCTTCAGTGTTGGGAGAACCTTTCCTTGACTGTTTTTGATTGATCCAGTTTGCTGACTGCATTTACCTACTAATTTCCTGGTGTTACTTTACAGGTCTCTGATGTTTCCTTTTGCTGCTATTGTCTCCACTTCTTGTTCTAGATCATCTAAATATTTCCTCTGCCCTTATTCACCTCCTGACTTTCTTATTAGCTTCTGTGTATTTTTCCTGAGCTCTAGCTTAAGCAGCTCTAGTTTTGCTATTGTTTAAGTCTGCCTTTTTTACTTTTCCTTTCTTCAGTCATTTTAAGGGTTTGTGGTGTTACCCACGCTTTATGTTTCCGTTCTTTACACCAGGACTGCTGTATCTGGGCCTTTCGACCCAACGCATGGCATTTAAGAAAATCCTTAATTATCCACGTTTAATGATATTCTTGTTTTAGAGGCAGTAGTTCTTTTCTCCCCAAAATTGGATTTTGGGGCTAACATAGGAATATTGTTTCAGTAGTACACTGGTTGTAAATACTTTGGATGCATCCCTTCTTAATTCATATTTACTAGAACCACTATTAGAGATAAGTTATATACTTATCATTATCATCATCTAAATACAAACAAATAAAAAGAAGGAAAGACCCTTGTCACACTAGTGACGTAAAAAAATGATGCTCAACATATTATTTACTAACCAGTCGACACATCTGTGGTGTGACGACACATCCATGGTGTGATGACACATCTATGGTGTGCCGACACGTCTGGTGTGACGACACATTTGTGGTGTGCTGACATGTCTGTGGTGTGACGACACATCTGCGGTGTGATAACACATCTGTGGTGTGATGACACATCTGTGGTGTGACGACACATCTGTGGTTTGATCAACATCCTGGCAACCACCTTTACTTTCCATGACCTTAAGCTCATATTCACTTTAGGCTAGGCCAGCGTGGGAGCCATGGTAGTGGTTTTTTTTTTTTTAATCTGATTTTGCGTGGCTTCAGACTCAACAGGGCCAGAAGGTGAGCCTCTAATCACTACACTACCACGGCTTCCATTATCATGTGCCATGCCAGATTACATGGATAGTCAATCATTTAGTCAACGTTGACCATCTCACAAGATTCTGAGCTCAAATCAAGCATGTGTTCTTGTTTGCTTTTCGTCATTGCTTTCAGAAATCACGAATTTGCCTCTTTGTCTCCTTCTGGACCTTTTCATAAACATTTTCTTAGAAAATTTGCAGGAATTATTGGCAGCTGCTGGAAAACTATTTACGAAAATAGCATTTAGACTATTTTAAAGCCATTTGATTGTCACAGGATGAGTCTCACCCAATATGATTTTAGGCTTAGGCGAAGGAAATCCAGTTCATTCTTCCTTTTGTTCATATTTATTGATTACTCTGCTTCAAATTGTCCACCCCGTGTGGGTACTATTTTGGTGGAATAAAGTATTATCACTCACAGCCCCCTAACAATCATGTAATAAGAGTTGACTTATTAGGGATTTTTTCGTCCGAGTCAGAGTTTGTCAACCTGAGAGGGACCAACAGTCTGCCTTAAAGGTAAGTCCAGAAGTGGGCAAACATCGAGAACTTTTTGTGCGGAGTTTACAGGCAATGAAGTCGGCTCTGTGGCTAAGTCGATAAGAACGCTTCGCTTCGTAATGCCGGGATGCCAGGTTCGATCCCAGCTGCGGGCAATGCGCCTTGCGTTGGTTTCGACAGTGGTATCAAGAAAGCCGACCGTCCAGAAAGCAGTGGCAAACTACTGGATGTAAAATTGCCTAGAGAAACCACACAACAGCCGGGGGCTGTTAGGGTTGGTTCTGCAACATCCTGTAAAGGATACGCAACTAACTTAACTTACAGGCAATGGACAAGGAGAAGAGATTTGTGAAGGAACAAATGTTTATAAGTATATGTAAATAAAATATTTTCAAAATTTTTTATTATAATAACCGTTGTAAAATGGTTGGTTTATTTAAGGATTGGGGGGGGGGGGGTTATTTCCATCGTTCTTGGCCCATTTTAAAAAATGGTTTCCAGGGCCCGAAGGGTTAAAGTAACATTTACTTGGTACTGAACAAATTAATGGCTTTGCCAAAAGTGGATGGAACTGACCAACGTCTTTTTCAAGGTGTGGGAAGCCAGAAGTAACAAGTAAAGAACCCTGTTCGTGTCAGTGGCACATCACACATACATTGCTAGACCTTTATTTTGTAAACTACACTATAAACGTGTGTGCAGGTGGGACATGAATGATACAGGCATGAGGTGGATGAGAGCTGAGCGTCTGAGACACACTAAATACAAATAAAGGCAACAATTGCCCTGAAGTTCTATGCTCCATAATTGTTGAAGACTTTTCTCTTCACGCGGTCGAGTCTTGCTTGTCACACTTGCCTTCGGATAAGTCTCATGCGGTCAACATCATGCTGACCACATTCATTATCCAGGACATTTCCTTTTGTACATTTTAGACTGGGTCAGCCTGAGAACCGAGGTATATTTTATAGCCAAAAATGCAGCTTCAGTGTGGATTCTTTTTGGGCTTCTTCTTCGATTTCACTGGCTGTAAATTCTGGCAGAAAGTTCTGGTTGTTCTTCCACTTCTAGACCTTAATCTTTGTTCCAGAACTTGAGTTTTGCACTCTGAAGGCTTGTTCTTCTCTTCCACCTTGTACCTCATCGAAGTGTCGGGGGCAGATGTAACATCCGTTGATGAGCTCTGTCAAGAGCACTATTAAGACTGATGTTCATTTCTGTAAAGCTGTTTTTAATGCCCTCCCTCTGTGTTTTCCAAGGTCTTCCACTCGCTCTATACCCGTTGTAACGTTTTAATGTGCAGTATCTAGGCCTTTCTTTGGAAGACAATCCCTATATAGTCAACTCTTTCGGCATGCTTGTTGGAGGGAAAGGGGCATCTGTTCTTTTTCTTAAAAATGGGGCCCCGGAACCCACATGGGCACAATGTGGATTTGAACCCTAGACTTTTTTATGGCCAGAAAGTGACATGGGAAGAAGAAGAGCCTTTACAGAGTTTTGCTTTCCCTTATTGTTAGATGAAGGAGCAAGACAAGTTGGTGATAGATCTTCACGAGATTCCGTCCAGCATGATGGAGATACTGCTAGACTTTGTGTACACAGAAACGGTTGAAGTTAGCGTAGAAAATGTGCAGGAGTTGTTGCCAGCGGCTTGTTTGCTGCAGTTAACAGGTAGGTTGTACCTGTCGTTGCCTGGTTGGAAAGTAGCAGATTTATGGCTTTTTTTTTTTTATTATTTATTTTAATTGCTCTTTAATAAAAAAAATTTTTTTTTTTTTTTTTTTTACCTTAGTGCTTCATCAGCATCATCATCATGAGCCATCATTGTCAGATTAATTGACAATTGAGGTGTGGTGTCATATTTGATTCCCAACAAATTTCGTAGAACTTATTAAAATTCCTCACAGGGCTATACTGCCTGGGATATTCAGGAGTATAGGGGAATGAAAGAGGAGATTTTCTAGCTACAAAATTGATCGCTACAGGAACACTCGAACTGGACAAAGGAGACATTCTGTATACCATTTATGAACAAATGCTGGTAGAAGGCGCAAGGTTACATGAAATATGTGTGAACATGGAATAAGGTGTAGATCTGGCAAGGAGGGATGTATGAGAGAAAGTGTGCGACTAATAACAGCTAGTATCGACATATTGAGACATTTGCTGTGGGAGACAAAGCATCTGTAATAATGGTTCTCAACCTTTCTAATGCCGCGACCCTTTATTACAGTTGCTTGTGTTGTGGCGACCCTTTATTACAGTTCCTTGTGTTGTGGTGACCCTTTATTACAGTTCCTTGTGTTGTGGTGACCCTTTATTACAGTTCCTTGTGTTGTGGTGACCCTTTATTACAGTTCCTTGTATTGTGGCGACCCTTTATTACAGTTCCTTGTGTTGTGGTGACCCTTTATTACAGTTCCTTGTATTGTGGCGACCCTTTATTACAGTTCCTTGTGTTGTGGCGACCCTTTATTACAGTTCCTTGTGTTGTGGCGACCCTTTATTACAGTTCCTTGTGTTGTGGTGACCCTTTTTTACAGTTCCTTGTGTTGTGGTGACCCTTTATTACAGTTCCTTGTGTTGTGGCGACCCTTTATTACAGTTCCTTGTGTTGTGGTGACCCTTTATTACAGTTCCTTGTATTGTGGCGACCCTTTATTACAGTTCCTTGTGTTGTGGTGACCCTTTATTACAGTTCCTTGTATTGTGGCGACCCTTTATTACAGTTCCTTGTGTTGTGGTGACCCTTTATTACAGTTCCTTGTATTGTGGCGACCCTTTATTACAGTTCCTTGTGTTGTGGCGACCCTTTATTACAGTTCCTTGTGTTGTGGCGACCCTTTATTACAGTTCCTTGTGTTGTGGTGACCCTTTATTACAGTTCCTTGTGTTGTGGTGACCCTTTTTTACAGTTCCTTGTGTTGTGGCGACCCTTTATTACAGTTCCTTGTGTTGTGGTAACCCTTTATTACAGTTCCTTGTGTTGGGGTGACCCTTTATTACAGTTCCTTGTGTTGTGGCGACCCTTTATTACAGTTCCTTGTGTTTTGGCGACCCTTTATTACAGTTCCTTGTGTTGTGGTGACCCTTTATTACAGTTCCTTGTGTTGTGGCGACCCTTTATTACAGTTCCTTGTGTTGTGGTGACCCTTTATTACATTTCCTTGTGTTTTGGCGACCCTTTATTACAGTTCCTTGTGTTGTGGCGACCCTTTATTACATTTCCTTGTGTTTTGGCGACCCTTTATTACAGTTCCTTGTGTTGTGGTGACCCTTTATTACAGTTCCTTGTGTTGTGGTGACCCTTTATTACAGTTCCTTGTGTTGTGGTGACCCTTTATTACAGTTCCTTGTTTTTTGGTGACCCTTTAATACAGTTCCTTGTGTTGTGGTGACCCTTTATTACAGTTCCTTGTGTTGTGGCGATCCCAGCCATACAATTATTTTTGTCACTACTTCGTAACTTCAATATATATTTGTTTTGCGATGGTCTTTGGTGACTCATGTGAAAGGGTCATTTGACCCCAAAATGGGTTGTGACCCATAGGTTGAGAACCGCTGATCTATAGGTGTGCCTGGTGTGCAGTGATGTTGATTCTCAAATCAGTAAATTGTGTTGATTTGGTAGCCATTAAAAGAAATCCCCTCTCTTGAAGGAGATACAGACACCTGACCAATGTGCTAGAAGGCAAATGTGGTAGCCGCTGTGTTGTTGCCTTTGCTCCCTGTATCTTTGAGCTGAACTGCTAATGAAATATATAGAAATAATCTTGGAATACCATAGACAAAGAATTACAAAAAATATATATTAGCATCATAAAAGATCTGAACATCAAAGAAGGTGGCTAGTGACCAGTGTCTTGTCTCAGAAACTGAAATATTTTGGCTGTATCACGTGTCATGGCGGACTGGGAAAAGAAATTAGGAGGGCATGTGCCAGGAAAGAGATGCAGGGCTGACCACACGAAGATGGGCACAAGATATAGGTAACACCCTGGGTAGGTAAGTGCGTGAGACAGGAGAGCTGGAGAGAGTTTCTTTCAGGCTGACTGTGATGAGAGCAGCATTCTACAAAGGACCTGATACATGATTATGATGATGACAATCTTCTGTCGAGACCGGGACAGGTTTGTCTGACAGGACAGCCTTAGGGTTAAACCGGTCTCATAAAATGGATAGTTGTATTCTATGAAAGCAGTCTGCCTCGTGCATTTTTTTTCTTCTTCTGCATTTGCCATTAAAAGGGTAATCGACATATTGTGTTGGGGTTTGCAGCTAATCTGTGATATTTATGTCTTTTGACCCACCACATAAAATTTGATTAAACCCTAATTAGTCATCTTTTACAGCGGGGAAGGGGGGGAGGGGTATTATTGTCCAAAAATTGGTACTTGAAATCCCCACTGGGACTTTTCCTCCCAGAATGGGAGCTGGGCAACCCATACATGGATGTATTTTCTTTAAATATATTTCCTATAAATCCAAATCTAAACATGACCCTCAAACAAAGGTGTTTCCTGCTTGCTCAGCTCATCAAATATGTGATATGGGTCTCCATTCTTAATAGACAGTTCAAATTCGAGTCTTCCCTCTTTATTCCATCATAGACAGTGACGCGGAAATCATCTTACATAGATGGTCTATTCAAAGCTATCTTGAATAACAATTTCGTATGTTGTTATGTGTCTTTAAACATTAACATAACATCCGCATGAGTTCAACTTTGTTCATCATTTCTCCTGGCTGCCCCTACAAATTTACATGAACATACCTCTCTCAGTTCTAAGTGACGGCTTGGTTAAGAATGTTCTCCTAAAAAACTGGGTGTTTGCAGGAGTGAAGAATGCCTGCTGCCGGTTCCTCGAACGACAGCTGGATGCCAGTAACTGCCTGGGTATAAAAGTGTTTGCCGAAAGTCACAGCTGTCATTCCCTGCTGCATGCTGCAGAAAGGTTCTCTTTAAGGCACTTCAATACCGTTATAGAGAATGAAGAATTCAAAACCATGCACTTTGAAGAAGTGGAATCCTTAGTATCAAGCGAAGACTTGCAGGTGTGTGAATTGATTTTTGTTTGTTAATTTTCATTACAAAATCTATGACATTACTGAAGTAGACTTTCAGTTTTTTTTTTTTTTAAGAAAGAAAAGCTGCTAATTCCAGCATTTACCATATGATGTCAAGGTAAAACTCAAGTAAAGGGTCCTATTTTTAGTCTTTTGGCGTATTGGGCGAAAATGGTACTAGGTGAGTGATGTGGTCAGCATTACTCTGGCCACCTTTACTTCCCAGGATTGCACCTGGTACCCACTCAAGGCTGGGTCAACCTGGGAGTCGAGATCATTTTTGAAAAAAAAAAAAAAGTCTGGCTCCATCAGGGCGTGAACCCACAACCTTACAATCCGCAGGCCAGCATCTAGCCGCCAACACTGCGGCAACTCCCCATAATGTCAAGGTGGCATTTGTTTTGTTTTTTTTACTTGTCAGCATTGCCGGGGTCAAATCCTGTCCCTGGGCGAACATTCTGATCTCTTCGGCGCCCACTCCTTTTGTTTACTGGTGTGTAGTTATGATATATGTTAACCCTCTGACCCGAGAAGCACATGACTCAGCACCTGCAGTTTGTGCCACGGCTCTGTAAATGACTCTTTCCTGAGTTTACGGGGAAACCCTGCTAAAGCATCGTTTCCATTTCTTTTTTAACAAGCATAGTTGCTAAAGAAAAAAAAGCGTTTATGTGGGGATTCCTTGGGGAAATGTCTTCATAGAAGTTAGGACTTCAGAATTTTACAGTTAGTTACACTGGCAACTGACATCCAGGTCATGGGGGCTAACCAAGAAAGGATCATGCTGAATGTTTTTTAAAGCTCAGAGAGATGTAGCGTCGTCAGTTTTCTGCTTTATTCATGTTTATTGATTCTCCCGTAAGTTTTTAGCATTTAAATAATGTGCGGCCTGTATGTAAGGCCATTTTTTAAAGCCATTTTTTTTTTGGGGGGGGGGGGGGGAGGGGAGAAACTACTAGCCTCACATCCTGGAACGTGGGCTTGTAGTTGAACTTAGACAGCTATTAACTCTTTGAGTCCCAAGAAACGCATCATACGTTCATAGGTCCCCTCCTAGAGGCCCAATAAATGCAAGATGCACCAATTTCACATCTCTTTTGACTACCCCTTGGGCCTCTGATGCTAAACCCCATGGGACTCAAAGAGTTAAACAATGAAGAACATTATTCTTTAGTTATGTAAAAAGAGTGGCCAAAAAGTGACACCCCTCCCAAAAGATAAGTAAAGGACGGACCTTTTTCTATGGCAGTGGTGCATCGAGCATGTGATACTAGACCTCTGTTTATTTACCAATCGGCACTCGGTAGGTGTTGTGATCAGCATCAGATTAGCTGCCTTTACTTCCCATGACATTGCCTGATGCCCATTTTATGCCAGGTCGACTTGGGAGCCAATGTCAGATTTGGCACACACAAAATTCTCTGCATCAGTAAATTGATTGCATACAGATCCAGACCCAAAATCTTTGGATTGGCAGGCGAGCATCTAACTACTAGGCTACAGTGGCTTTCCAAAGGAAGGTAACAGTAAGTTAAATGACTCGTGCTCAAGGAGAGGTAAATTATTGAAATGGGCCATCGGATAAATTAAAATAGCAGAGTGGATTCATTGAATGTTAAATTAAGAATTGACATTGCAGCACTTGGGACACTCCCATAAGTGCTCCGTCCCTTCAGCATCAAGCGAAGGGTTCCCAGTTCTGATGGCACCAGTAACTGTCTGATTGTACATCCGTCTCGCCCTTCTACTGAGTGCTGAGTGTCTGCCAGATCCCCTGCTGACTCCTCACAAGCCCATTCACCTCACACCGTAATAATCTATCTGCGCCTTCACTGTTTACCCGCTCCAAAGGGACCCTCACAATGTCTAGTTTGTCATACATCAGTTCACCACCTATTTGTGCAGAGCTGGCCACTCTATCTGCCTGCTCATTTCTCAACACACCAGCATGACGTGGAAAAAATATCCAAAGGATGATAACTACACAGGAACTCTAAAGTGATGCTTGCCACTCTGCACGCAGCCTGCCTGTCTCCACCTTTATCAGCATTCTCTGTGAGTCAGTTACAATCACGGCTTGTGTGTACAGCTGTTTCTCAAGTCAGCGGAAGGAAGCAGTGACTGTCTCCAACTCCATTCTCAAGGCTTTGCTACACTAAGTGACGTCCATTCACTTTTGCTATAAACCTTCATGCACTTTGTTTGCCTCTCAACACAGAGCCATCTGTATAGATAATCACGTCACTTGGGTGGGAATTGTAAAGTGGATTCGTGAGACCACTGAGCACGTACTTATGCAGAGCGGGAAGAGGCGAGCAGAGGAACGTTACTTTGTGTATTCTTGTATTTTAAGAATTGTCAGCACAGTCTATACATCCAGGGAACACTGTAAAAACTGGAAAGATCAGCGGTAAAAGAGGCAGAGAGTAAAGAATGATGGTCTATGACACTGGTCTCCAACCTTTCTCAGGTCGCACCCCCCTTGAATACATGGCAGGACCCTCCCCCGCCCCCCTTTTTCCACTCTCTTGAGTAAATGGCAAGACCTCCATACCCCCTTAGAGTATATTGCAAGACCTCCATACCCCCTTAGAGTATATTGCAAGACCCCTGTGCCCCCCTTGAGTATATTGCAAGACCCCTGTGCCCCCCCTTGAGTATATTGCAAGACCCCTGTGCCCCCTTGAGTATATTGCAAGACCCCTTTGCCCCCCTTGAGTATATTGCAAGACCCCTTTGCCCCCCTTGAGTATATTGCAAGACCCCTTTGCCCCCCCTTGAGTATATTGCAAGACCCCTTTGCCCCCCTTGAGTATACTGCAAGACCCCTGTGCCCCCCTTGAGTATATTGCAAGACCCCTTTGCCCCCTTGAGTATACTGCAAGACCCCTTTGCCCCCCTTGAGTATATTGCAAGACCCCTGTACCCCCCCTTGAGTATACTGCAAGACCCCTGTGCCCCCCTTGAGTATATTGCAAGACCCCTTTGCCCCCCTTGAGTATATTGCAAGACCCCTGTGCCCTCTTGAGTATATTGCAAGACCCCTGTGCCCCCCTTGAGTATATTGCAAGACCCCTGTGCCCCCCCTTGAGTATACTGCAAGACCCCTGTGCCCCCCTTGAGTATATTGCAAGACCCCTTTGCCCCCCTTGAGTATATTGCAAGACCCCTGTGCTCCCCCTTGAGTATATTGCAAGACCCCTTTGCCCCCCTTGAGTATATTTCAAGACCCCTGTGCCCCCCTTGAGTATACTGCAAGACCCCTGTGCCCCCCTTGAGTAAACTGCAAGACCCCTTTGCCCCCCTTGAGTATATTGCAAGACCCCCTGTGCTCCCCCTTGAGTATATTGCAAGACCCCTGTGCCCCCCTTGAGTATATTGCAAGACCCCTGTGTGCCCCCCTTGAGTATATTGCAAGACCCCTTTGCCCCCTTGAGTAAACTGCAAGACCCCTTTGCCCCCCTTGAGTATATTGCAAGACCCCTGTGCCCCCCTTGAGTATACTGCAAGACCCCTGTGCCCCCCTTGAGTATATTGCAAGACCCCTTTGCCCACCTTGAGTATATTGCAAGACCCCTTTGCCCCCCTTGAGTATATTGCAAGACCCTTTTGCCCCCCTTGAGTATATTGCAAGACCCCTTTGCCCACCTTGAGTATACTGCAAGACCCCTGTGCCCCCCTTGAGTATACTGCAAGACCCCTGTGCCCCCCTTGAGTATATTGCAAGACCCCTGTGCCCCCCCCCCCCTTGAGTATATTGCAAGACCCCTGTGCCCCCCCCCCCTTGAGTAAACTGCAAGACCCCTGTGCCCCTCTTGAGTATACTGCAAGACCCCTGTGCCCCCTTGAGTATATTGCAAGACCCCTTTGCCCCCCTTGAGTATATTGCAAGACTCCTTTGCCCCCCTTGAGTATATTGCAAGACCCCTTTGCCCCCCTTGAGTATATTGCAAGACCCCTTTTGCCCCCCTTGAGTATACTGCAAGACCCCTTTGCCCCCCTTGAGTATATTGCAAGACCCCTTTGCCCACCTTGAGTATACTGCAAGACCCCTGTGCCCCCCTTGAGTATATTGCAAGACCCCTGTGCCCCCCCCCCCCCTTGAGTATATTGCAAGACCCCTGTGCCCCCCCCCCCCCCCTGAGTATATTGCAAGACGTGACCAAAGAATGTAGATTGTCTCCTTGTGATGTGTATAACAATTTATCTTCAGTAGTCGATTTTCTTAAAGACAGCTTTGTTACTCTTTTTCATCTGTCCAGGGTGTTCTCATCATTTGTCTGTAGAACCATATCTCTGCAGCTTCCACATAATTTTTCACTAATGATCTGGCTGTCCATCATTTACTTCTGTATATCAGGATTGGCACTGTGTAGCTCTTAAGAACACTTTTCCTCACCTCAGTTGACCAAAAAGATTGCACAGAATATTCTTTATTTTGTGGAAATTTGCTACATTTAAATTATGTAATACATCTTCCATCTGCTGTTGTCGCTGTCCACAGGCCGAATTAGAGATAATTGGCCACTATAACAGTCATGGGAGACACACAAAACCAGAGAACAAGACCTTCAGAATTACCCAGGGTTGACTGGGGAAAATTGCTGCTTCGGAGAACTGAGCACGCATGGGTATGCCCAATGTGCAGTGACATCAATTGTGATAACAAAAGATAAAATAACATCTTGTAGGGAGTCGGCAGTCCGAAACCCAAGTTCAAGGTGTCTCCTTCGTGCCAAAGAACTGTATGGCTGTTGGGTGAACAGTCGTTAACGATGTCAGGCAGGTCGTTGTAGGGGTGACGCCTGCTGGTGGATGTAATGTCCTAAGTCCCTTCCCCATCTAATAATGAGGGTACTGCTGGGGTGACCGTTTATTAACCCTCATATAATGCTTCCAGTCGTGACACTGTGAGCTGCGTTTGTTTTTCGTTGGCACAGGAGCAGAGCAACTGTGGGGTGACCCGTTTGCTATGAAGCTGAAACTAGGATTACCAGATTACCTTAACTGATAGAATAGTGGAGTGGAACAAAACCGAAAGGAAAATTGCTGATCCTGTGTGCTCTCTCTTTCTCTGGTAAAGCTCTACACCCTAGGATAGAATATAATAGACTAAATAAGAAAGTAATATACTTGTGACTCTGTTTTTCCTGATTTCCCTTATTGAACAGCTATTGTGCCACAGCCGGACTTGAAGAATTCAGGATTTTCCAAATTTGCTTTCACAGGTGAAGAGTGAGGAGACTGTCTATCAAGGTGTGGTTACATGGGTTAAACATAATGAGCCAGCTCGGCTCAAGTACTTGCCCCAGCTTCTCAGTCATGTCAGATTACCTTTGCTGTCTGTGAATTATATTACAGATGTTCTTGACAGTGAGGTAAGCAGTAGACATCACTGTGTGTTCTTGTCAGAGAAGTAGACATTACTGTGTGTGTTCTTGACAGAGAAGTAGACATTACTGTGTGTGTTCTTGACAGAGAAGTAGACATTAATGTGTGTTCTTGACAGAGAAGTAGACATTACTATGTCTGTTCTTGACAGAGAAGTAGACATTACTGTGTGTGTTCTTGACAGAGAAGTAGACATTACTGTGTGTTCTTGACAGAGAAGTAGACATTAATGTGTGTTCTTGACAGAGAAGTAGACATTAATGTGTGTTCTTGACAGAGAAGTAGACATTACTATGTCTGTTCTTGACAGAGAAGTAGACATTACTGTGTCTGTTCTTGACAGAGAAGTAGACATTACTGTGTCTGTTCTTGACAGAGAAGTAGACATTACTGTGTCTGTTCTTGGCAGAGAAGTAGACATTACTGTGTCTGTTCTTGACAGAGAAGTAGACATTACTGTGTCTGTTCTTGACAGAGAAGTAGACATTACTGTGTTCTTGACAGAGAAGTAGACATTACTGTGTCTGTTCTTGTCAGAGAAGTAGACATTACTGTGTCTGTTCTTGACAGAGAAGTAGACATTACTGTGTTCTTGACAGAGAAGTAGACATTAATGTGTGTTCTTGACAGAGAAGTAGACATTAATGTGTGTTCTTGACAGAGAAGTAGACATTACTATGTCTGTTCTTGACAGAGAAGTAGACATTACTGTGTCTGTTCTTGACAAAGAAGTAGACATTACTGTGTTCTTGACAGAGAAGTAGACATTACTGTGTCTGTTCTTGTCAGAGAAGTAGACATTACTGTGTCTGTTCTTGACAGAGAAGTAGACATTACTGTGTTCTTGACAGAGAAGTAGACATTACTGTGTCTGTTCTTGTCAGAGAAGTAGACATTACTGCCTCTGTGTTGTTGAAATGAGGTGGACATTGCTTGTTGTGGACATTATTCTCCAGTTTGTTGAGAGTGAGATGGATATTATTGTGTCTGTTTGTTGTTGGCCATGAGGTAGGCATTATTATGTCATTATTATTGTTTATTATCTTTTTGGGCACTCTGTCTTTGGGTAGTGACCCCACTACAACTGCATTATAGCTTTGGTGTTGTTTGTCACTGTTTAGTATCTAGATGGGCCAAGCATGATTATATCTACACACATACCCACATAGTATTTTAGGGATTTAGTTTGGGGGGGGGGGGTGAAAAAAATGCCCTTTTTGGTCATTATGACATCATTGTTACTTTGTTTTGTCCCATGTGGCTGTGTCAACAACAGAAAATTTGGCCACAGAGAATGACTGCAGTTAATTTAACTCTGTGAGTCCCAAGGAACACATGATACATTCAAAGGTTACTGCCTAGAAGCCCAATGAACGCATGATGCGCTGATTTTACATCTCTCTTGACTACCCCTTGGGCCTCTGATGCTAAACTGTGCTGCTAAACCCTCTGGGACTCAAAGAGTTGATGTTCCTTTTGTGTTTATTACTTCCCTTCCTGTAATGCTTAACCAGTTTGGTTTCTTTAAACTGTCTTGAACAGTATTTAAAAACAATTACTTCAGTGACTTAAATGTCAGAGTGGCCAGCACACTTGCTGTCTGCTTGTGAGTCGTCGGTTTTAAACCTCTAGATTTTTAATTTAAAAGTAACTAAGGCTGCTAATTTTCTCTGCTGCTTTTTCTCTTCCTCTAGTTTCTTAGGATAGACTTGACTTGATATTTGATCCCACCAGGACATCACACAGAGCGATAAACACCTGGTGACACAAAGTGCCACCGGGAGGATCACCCATGGAGAAGTCCCAGAAACCCAGTTCAGCCCATAGATTGAGTTATAATTAGGGTCCCTGGCAATAGCCAGAGTGGAGCTTCAAAATAACAACAAAATTGCGTGCATCCCACATGGGGACACTGCTTTTAAACGTTAATCAGAGAATTATAAGGATGTGTGTCTTTCATAAAGCACTTTGTGAAAGGGTTTGTAAAACAAAATTAGGCTGAAAGGGTAGTGATTTCTTTCAAATATACACATTTTGAGTCTGTTTCTTTCTTCTTTTTTTTTTTTTTTTTTTTGACTTCGTCTTTTACCACTTTGGGTGTTAAGGGAGATGTAAGGTTCTGCTTCTGGCTGCCATGCCATCAATATTATTTGTTTATCTTGTTCTTGTGCTCTATGTCCTTCTTGTTTTTTTGGGGGAATGCCTTGGATAATATGGCAGCACAATGTATTCTCTCTATGTGGGCAAACCAATTGAGTTGCTTTCTTTGTATGCGATTTAGAATTGGTTCTGTGTCGACCTTTTCAGCTATAACCTCATTCCTGATTTTATCTTTTCTTAATACTCTTGCAGATATTTCATTTTTTTTTAGTTACTAATTTTCTTTTATGGTTTGTTGTAAGTGAGTCTGACACTGGTAGCATAGGGTTGGAATTGTTAGGCTTAGTATGAGCTGTTTCTTTGTGCTGATTGGGATTGTCTTATGATGTGAGGGGGGGGGGGGCAGGGAGGGGTGCTAGCTGTCCCAATACTTATTTAGTTTTATAGCATCTGGTGTTAATTTTGTCCTTCAATTAACTATCTTCAGTGAATGTTGTTTCCAGAAATGTAAACGCAAATGCCATTTAATGCCTTTGCACTCTACTGCTGTGTTTATATTCTGCTTTTTTTTTCTTCCTATTGACATTACTTGTGTCTTTTCAGTGTTGATTCTCATTTTGTTTGTTTTACATTATTCATTCACAGATGTTAGATGCTGTTGCAGTTTGTTTTTTAAAATAATGTATTTGCATTTTGAAGAAACCTTGCCAAGTTTACCCATGGCTCTTTTTTATTTGAAAAAAAATTTTTAATTTTTTAAGGTGCTAATCAGGACAAGTCATGCGTGTAGAGACCTTGTCGATGAGGCCAAGCGGTACCACTTGCGACCAGATCTGAGGGACAAGATGAGTGGTCCAAAGACAACACCTAGAGCTGGTAACTACTTTGCTTAGTTCTGTTTTTATTTTGTCTTCCTGCTTGTAATCCTTCAACTTCTTCTTCATCACCCCTGCAAGAGCAGTTGGCACTTGTGTTGCGGCCCCTTAAGCCCACACAGGAAGTTGTAGTCCAAGTAATCAGTGAAAATCTGTAGCAGGGGGTTAGTCCATTTGCCGTCTGCTAGGAAGATTGTGAGTTAATGTTTGGATTCTGCTAATTGGTGCACAATAACGGATTGCTCTTATTTTTCTGTGGGTTATTTTTTTTCATTTCCTGTAGATTTCTGGACATCTTTGTCTTCTTTTAGGGAAAAAATAATAGACCCACTGATGTTAATAAACATGTAAAGGATGACTAATTTTATCTTTAATAGGACAGCATTTGCTAGACTCTAGGCACATTTTTTTAAGGAATATGCCTTCAGAATTATTTACCACACATTCAGTAGATATTTACTATAACTAGCTGAGGCTGTATCAACAAAACTGAACTGTCCTGTTTTATGTAAAAAAAATATTCACATTATAAATTTGAAGTTTCCATGGTATTCACATGACTGACTTTGAATTTCCAGTCGTGAGGTGTACAGCTTTCCTTTTTTTTTTAATTTGTTTAAATATAATTTTCAAATATATTTCAGTGATAAAAATTCATCTGTATGCTTTATTGTATAGTTTTTTAAAACTCTGTAGTAATGTGCCCAACAGGATACAGTAAAATATGCCAGACAATAAGTTGTGCAGTGTATTGTTTGTTTCCGCATTATTTAAATTTAGAGTGTCATACTGAATATTTTGGACTAAAAATATAGCTGTAAACTACAAAGCAGTGTTCCAACCGCCTTTTTTATTTTTTAAAATGCTGATTGCGGAAGAAATAACTGTTTAGAGGAGTTCCTGGTTTGTGCAGTATTCTCAGCAGATATGAAGAGTGAGACTGAGTCGGGCGAGATTAAAACTGGTGCAGTGAGACCAACCCTCTTGCATCTGATCATTTTTTTACTACATGTAGCCAGATTTTTGCTAGCACAAAGGTGTTAAATCTGCAGAAAACTAAAAAGCCATGCTGTTGGAAACTCCTCTCTTTCAAAATTATGACAGATGAGTCAACAAGTGTCCTTGAGACTTTTTAATTTGAGATGTTAACAAAATTACACAAAGAGCAAATCAAATGGTTTTGTACAGAAAATGCCTTGCAACACTACAATAGGTTCTGTTTGACTTTCGTTCTGTAAGACTTTGAGGTCTTTTTCCACAACCTGAAGTTTTTCATGCACATCCATTTTACAGATCTGGCTTACTTGTATGCAAACTGTTGTTTCCTCACATCTCATGAAGTCCTTCTTTGAAGGAATCACCCCTAGTTAGTCACCTTTTGCTGCATGCTTGTTCCAGGCAGGTCCTAAAAGATGACTAATTAGGAGTGTTTCTTTCTAGAGATGGGAGGAATCAATAGCCTTTGTACAAATGAGCCAGCTCTGTAAATGGATATGTATGTAAAGCTCTGATTCTAGAACAAGTCTAGAAGTGGACAAACTGTCAGAACTTTTCACTGGAGTTTACAGCCCGTGAACATTGAGAAGAAGAAGCAACTATGATACAGGTTTTGATGGATGATGAGAAGCAATGGCATGTAACTGTATACTTCATGTCATAGAAGAATGTAGCTACAAAATGTAACCAATGATGAGCCAGTCTGAGAGACTCCACATTATTATTTTGAGGATCTGTACTCCATTGGTTGACCAAATAAAAACCGGAAAAGAAGCAGTAGGAGTTGTGTCCCTGAAGTCGTTGCACTAATTAATCATCACATTTGTGAGTATTTATGGTATTTTATATTTAATAATCATTCTGTCTTCTGTTAATTCCAGGAACTGACAGTATCCTGGTTGTGCTGGGAGGTTTTGGTGCTCATCAGAATCTCGTGGACACAGTAGAAAGCTTCTGTTCTAAAACAGACTCTTGGACCAAACTGCCAGTAAGTGACAAATGTGCCCCAAAAAAAGTTTTTTTTTTTTTTCCAGTTTAAAGATCCATTAGTGTATGGGTTTTGGATTAGAAACAAATTTTTTTGATGTTGAGATTTGTCAGATCGGTGGCTATAGCTCTGAAAGGAATAATGTTGCGATACAGGCATTGTGCCGACAGTTCACAAAAATCTATCCCTTGCTACTTGCTTCACACTTCTTTTTATTCACTGGCAGACTTGTCTTATTTACTGGTTGTGTGAATCCACCCCACTTCCATTCAACCTTCCATTTATGAAAAAAAAATTAAGAAAATCTACCACATTCAACATACTGTGAGCAGTTTTTGCTATAATTATGGTCTGGTTTCTTTGTGCCAAGTATGTTGACTAATAATTGTTAATTGCACCAAAACAAGAAACCAGTGGATTAGACCGGTACTCTAGTACCGGGTGAGGGTGAGAGTTGTTAGGATTTTTTTTTAAAGCAGATTAAAGTGGGGGGGGGGGGGGGGAGACTGGTATGCACGATATTGAAAAATGAAGTTAAATTCCATTGATTCTCAGTGCACCTACGCAGTGTTTAATAGGACAGATATGGATTTAGAAACCAAAAATAGTATTTAGTGGGGTTTCATTTTCACATTTTTCTGTAGGCCTCAGTGATAAAGGTCACAGGGTCACAGCAAGAGTCATTCAGTACTGCAATGTGCTCTGCTATGGGTATGTTTTGGTAAGCCACATTGCTTTCTGACGAACAGTAAGTTGTTACGACACAGCAGAGACGAATATTCAGTTACATGCTTTTATTAGCTGAATCACAACATATCGTAGGCACACATCCTCCCGTCCTCGTGTTCGTTTTGTTTGGCTGATTCTGGCGGCCTGGTCAAACTTCTCGCACACTACATCGATCCATCAGCGTCTTTCGAATCATCCATCTATCCTTCAACGAAACCTTGTACTCGGTATTAAGACATGTAGGAAACATTCATATCTCCTCTCGAAACATAACAAGTATTCACAATTCCTTCATTTTCCTCATGCGTCCATTCATACGACCTCTCGCAACCAGGTCCGAACTTCATCTGTCTTACTCCTGTCTCTCGGTTCCCGTCTTCCGTTCAAGTCTCACGCTTTTCTCGTATCCCTTATTTTGCTCACCATAGGATACTTGAGACACACTTATCTCGTTTTTCTATTGTATCACTGGTTCTCTGACCTTGTTCTCTCCATCAGGACCTCTCTGGGATTTCCCCGGGAATTCACAACATTACAAATACATATTGTTTTTTTCAGCCCTGGGGAATGTATTCAACCTGACACTGAAGGGCAGAACGGGACCAGAGAAGAAGAAGAAGGAATGTATTACATTTAAGGCTTCAGTCTGTTCTTGTTTATTGATCACCCCTTTTATATATCTTTATGTCATTCAGGAAAAATTATAAATGGAAATAGATAATTTTTTTTGTAATTATTAGTGACCTGTGGAAAATATCTTTTTAAGAATATTTTCAAGGAATTCCCTCGAGTTTATGACCCATTTTTTTTTTAAAGCATCTGTGGGCAAAGGGGTTATTTAATTTAACCTCCTGTTGCCTTTTCAATCACTAGAACTCCTGACGTAGGTGTTCCAAAATTGATATTTTTTGTATTGTAAATGATAAATCCTTTGCTTGTTTATGATGAAGACTTTACATTACCACACTTTCAACAGGCCTGTAAAACCATGTAATTGTTGCAGTTCTTGTCTTCATCTTACTGATCCTTTGGAATTAGTTCAGATCTTCAGTTTGCATGGCGTACACTGTTTTGTAGACACTATGTAGCACAGTCGATAGGATACTTGCTTTCAAATTCAGCTGTGACTCACTGCAGTCCACAGCCGGTGTTCAAAACTTTGCGGTTCCCGTGGTTCACCCAGCCTCTAGGAAATGGATACCAGAATTAACACTGGGGTAAATGGAGGAACGTCGCTGTAGCTACGACACAAGCGGACACTTTCTTATCAGCTGTCTGTACTGGTGGCAGAGCACTCTCCCGACTTTACCTTTTTTTACTGTGGGACTCTGTTGAACTTGACATCTAGGGGGTTTCATCTGTTAAAGACTAGGCTTTTCCTTGTTTTATTTAGGTAGTGTTGTAAAATAATATATCCCATTTAAAGTGCTTATGATGGTGTACACATGCAGTGTAAGTCTCTGTCCTGAGCTTTGTGAACCTATGGCCGGGTCTAGGAGTCCACTTTGAGTTTCTTATTCTTCTTCTTTTGCCTGCCTCCGAGGACGTAATTATGTTGTGCCTGTTTTAATCATGACTGCAGTATTTGCATATTTTGGCTGACACATCCAACGTCATCAAGCATTTGTTCTCCGGGTTGGTTTTCTTGGTTTAAAAAATCTGTACCAGAGAGGTTTTGATCTCTAGACATTCGAGTTTCCTGTTCATAAGATGGTAGACATAGTACGGTAGATTATGTAACTTTCTATATGTTTCTACCATATTTGTGGGGGGGGGGGGGGGGGTGAAGTTATGGAATATGACCGGAAGACCATGTTGTTTTTCCCGCATCTTCTTTTGCTTGACGATTCAGTACAAATAATTTCTCTGCAACACAGAACTTAACCAGAAAGAGACGGTATGTGTCGGCTGCCTCTGTGTCCAACAAACTGTATGTTGTTGGTGGGTATGATGGGCACTCTAGGCTTAGTCTGGTTGAGAAGTTAGATTTTACTGTGGAGAAACTTCAGTGGGAGACAGTGACATCCATGCATCAGCGGAGAGGCTTGGCCGGCATTTGTGTGTACAAAGGTAGGAGAAATATTTGTTTCAAAATAATGTTTTCCTGTTGTGAGTTAAAATTATGATAATATAAAAAATAAAATGCATGTGTCTGAGAGATAAGGAACCAACAATCTGCAATCAAATAAGCCAGGTTTGTAAAACGAATGTGCACTCAACACTCAGGTTGTTGAATAATGTCTAAAGTCCAGATATTGATAAACAACCAGAACTTTCCCCCAGGGTTTACAGCCAGTGAAAGCGAGAAAGACTAAGAAATAAGATTATTGCCTAGCATAGTTTGTGTTATTTCATTGAGGGCATACAACAGAATATTATGGAACACAGAAACATTAAATCGTTTCTTTTGACATGAAAATTAGTTTTCACCATAGCAAATTGTTTATTGGTTAGAAATAGTTTCAGTAAGAAAAGGAAGTTTCAAAAATGGCATGACTTTTGACCAGGTCAGGCACACTATGTGATGGCCGCAGAGTCGATTGAAACTTATTACTCCACTTATACTCTTCCTGGACTGACAGGCATGTGTCTTCGTACTGGACTTCATTTGCCGATGAATTTCTTTAGGTTTCAGCCCTTCATAGATCTGAAAATGGAGAACAGAACACTGCTGCTCTTTAGTGCATGTCATAAGTTCGGGCAGCCTTCTTTAAATTTTCATTATGACGTCACCCTGTTTGTCTACCCCATGTTGTCATGTGCTTAGCGATATTATTGTCAGGTTACAAGATGGTAGCTTTTATTGCATAATTTATTTCATTTTTTTTTAAGGTAATAATTTTTGTATCGTATGTATATTAGTTTAAGGTAAAAAATTTTGTATCGTATGTATATTAGTTTAAGGTAATAATTTGAAGCCTGCTCGTATTATATTACATATGACTGTCATTGTTTGTTCATTGTTTCTCATGTGAACCTTCCTGTCCTGTAATAAAGCTAAGTCAAGAGGATCCTCTTTATTTCACAAGATTATCAGGTATGACTAGATCTCTCTCTCTCTCTCTCTCTCTGCAGAATGGCTAGCTGCCTGCCGGGAGCATGGCACACAGCGGGAGCTACATAGCTCCAGCAGCCATCTCCAGGCATTGCATCATCCATAAAAAGTGCATTACTTGAAGTGAATTGCAAACAATGAAATGAACCCATGACTTTCAGAGCACGTGTAAACTGACTTGACTCATTGCCATGGAGACCCCCTGTGATGAAGCTACTTCACACATCTACTTTGACGCTTGCACGTTGCTACTAGCACTGCTTCTACTGTCTAGGATTAACAACACAAAACAACTCTCTGTTTCCTGTATACATTCTGTCAGTTTATTCTGACAATTATTCAGGCACAGTCAATTTTCTGTAAGCCTCAATGATAAAGGTCACAGGGTTACAGCAAGTCGTTCAATACACTGTTCGCTTCCACTGTATGACAACACTAGTCATTCACTCAACACTGGAACTACATCTTCCAGCACCACAACTGTCTTCTTTGACTTCTGGTATGCAGCTAACCAGGAGTCAACCTCAGGCTTTCCTTTGTTTACCTTTCCAGCCCCAAGTATCTCGTGCGGTCATTTGTCACACAGATTTTCTGCTTGACCGGCTGTGAGTAAGGAGACCATGCCAAGCAGGGTCATCCCAACCCTACTAATAGTTCCACTGTGGTTTTGATGTTAAATTATGTCATATCTCAGTATGGAAACAGATGTCTCCACTGGTGTAATCAGGTCACCTATAAATCTATGAGAACGTTTAAAATATTTGTAACCTATAAATCTTTGACCTTTTGCGTTGAGCTGAGTCAAGAATGGATATCACAGCTCTCGGGACATTCCCATAAGCAATCCATCCCCATCTTCAACAACTAGCGCAGACACAAATCTTCTTGACCTTAAAAATTAGGAAGCGCTTATAATTTCTTGTACAACTATTTACTTAAGAATCGTCTGTAACTTTATATTTTATTATTTTCTTCTAGACATATGGTTGCCAACCTTTTTCTGTTTCCAGAACTTGAGTTTGGCAGGCACATACATTTTACAGGTATGGCTTATTTGTGTGCAGACTGCTGGTTCCTTGCCTCTCAGGCAGGTGCACACTCACTTTTAAGGAAAAATTCCTAATTAGTCGTCTTCTGTGCAATGGACAATGCTTAGTGCTATGGCAATTGGCCGGGAAGGGGCGGGTTTAGTTGTTGCTAGTGATATGATATATTGCATTGGGGGTTATGATGGAACTCACCTGTTGTCTTCGGCCGAGTGCTATGACCCACAGATGGATCAGTGGAGCAATATACCTCCAATGGCCAAGGAGAGATCTGGTGAGTTGTGTGATTCTTCTTGTGGTTTCTCATGTTGTTGTTGTTCTTGATGGTTTTTTTATTGGAGTTGCTAAGAATGTTCATAAATTACTCTCTTCTAGCAAGACAACTATTACTGTCATGTTTAAGCAAAACAAATGCCCGGCTCTCTAGCTTAGTTGGTTAAACCTGACTATGTCTTTTCTTCTTCTTTTTCTTCTGCTTCTTCTTCTTCTTCTTCTTCACGTTCACCAGCAGTAAACTCCGGTGGAAAATTGTGGTTTTTCGTCCACTTTTGGACTAGAGTCCTGTTCCAGAACCTGTGTGTTGCATGCGCATCCATTTCACAGATCTGACTTATTTGTATGCAGTCTGTTGGTTGCTTGCCTCTCAGGCAGATGTACTCCAACTTTGAAGGAAGTTCCCAATTGCAGGCAGATGTACTCCAACTTTGAAGGAAGTTCCCAATTAGTCAACTCTTACGACAGTGCTTTTGGGTAGGCAGTGGGTCTATTCTTTTTTTCTTTTTTCTTCTTACAATTAGGTCCCAGAACCCACACAGGGAACTTGTCTGTTTGTGAGTTGAGATCTCTCTCAGAAATATTAAAAACATATCTGAACATTACAAACTCACCTGTGCATATGTGATGTGCACAGGCTAAATACAGTGCAGACCACTAAAGGCAGTTCAGATCTAGTAAATTTGTTTCTGCAAGAAGAATTTGTTTATCACTGGCAATATTTCTTGCTTGAATTCTTATCTGGATTTCTGATCTGGATTTGATTCTTTTCTGGACATTCATTTCACTGGCCAGACAGAAGCATGATGCTTATCAGGAATACATCAGATATGTATTTTGTGTACTCTTGTTTGTACCTGTGGGTAGTATTGATTTATGCAGTGTGTTGATGAGGACATGATCATCACAAGAACTGTTGGAATCATCGTCAAATTTATTGAGAAACAAAGAATGAAATGGTTTGGTCATCTAATGAGAATGAAACCAACGATGCCAGCAGCAAGAGCGTACAACCTGAAAATTTAAACACCAAGAGGCAGGGGAAGACTGAGAAGAAGATGTATTGAATGAGTCGCTGAGACCTTGAGACTGCATAACATCATGTCATATCAAGCGACCGAGCGCACCCTGGCTCAACTGTCAATTGTCTGATGAACTGCGGCATAAGCAGATATTAACAAAAGAAGAAGCTAAAGAAGGCTGTCTAGCCACAGCTTTCGCTGGTTGTTTGTTTTTGTGATATTATGAAGCTGGTTAGTTCTGCTTTTTATTTGGTTTGATATCTGGATAAGATGAATTTCTGATAAGAACCACTTCTTGGGTTTCCGGTAAGTTTTCCTTATTAGGTCTGTGCTGTATATTTTTTAAGGCCACCATATCTTTTGTCAGTTACAGACTGAACATTAGCCTGTAGTCTTTGTTAACGGATGTAACTGAAAATATCTCCACCGTTTGTCAAATTATTGTTGAAATTATCACAAGTTCTGGGTTAGAAATATCTCCACCGTTTGTCAAATTATTGTTGAAATTATCACAAGTTCTGGGTTAGAAATATCTCCACCGTTTGTCAAATTATTGTTGAAATTATCACAAGTTCTGGGTTAGAAATATCTCCACCGTTTGTCAAATTATTGTTGAAATTATCACAAGTTCTGGGTTAGAAATATCTCCACCGTTTGTCAAATTATTGTTGAAATTATCACAAAGTTGAAATTAGGGTTCTGGGTTAGAAATATCAAATTATTCAGATTTCCACTTGGTAGGATGTGTCAACCCTAGAGCTATGCTGATTGACCCTAGAGCTATGCTGATTGACCTTAGAGCTATGCTGATTGACCCTAGAGCTATGCTGATTGACCTTAGAGCTATGCTGATTGACCCTAGAGCTATGCTGATTGACCTTAGAGCTATGCTGATTGACCCTAGAGCTGTGCTGATTGATCCTAGAGCTGTGCTGATTGACCCTAGAGCTGTGCTGATTGACCCTAGAGCTATGCTGATTGACCCTAGAGCTGATTGACCCTAGAGCTGTGCTGATTGACCCTAGAGCTGTGCTGATTGACCTTAGAGCTATGCTGATTTCAATAACGTGATTTACGTTTGTGGTGGCTATGATGGAACTGAGCACTTATCCAGTGTGGAGAGCTACAACCCAAGGTCTGGACAGTGGTCAACGGTCACCAGCATGCAGGTTCCCCGGTGCTATGTTGGAGCTTGTGTCTTTCAAGGAAAACTCATGGTGGTGGCAGGGTAGGAAAGGGCAGCTCTTGTTGCTGCTAGCTTGATCTGTGTTACATAAGTATAACATAACCCTTGACCTGCTAGGGTTGTGGGTGTGTATCAAGGCAAGCACCTACACACAAAACTAGTCATCTTTCCTTGTCTTCCACCAATTGAACAAGGTTAGTTGCGTATCCTTTACAGGATGTTGCAAAACCAACCCCAACAGCCCCTGGCTGTTGTGTGGTTTTTGTAGGCAAATTTACGTCCAGTAGTTTGCCATTGCTTTTTGGACTGTCGGCTTTCTTGATACCACTGTCGAAACCAGCGCAAGGCGCATGGCCCACAGCTGGGATCGAACCCGGCGTTAGGAAGTGTTCGCATCGACTTAGCCACAGAGCCGACACTAAACAAGTGGATAATAATTTAGTCCTGTCTGTTTCTTGATGTTATCATTCCATGTTTCTTTCTTTGCCCCCCCCCCCCCCCCCCCAATTTTCCTTTGATTACCTAGAAGTATATAGTCTTTGCAATTAATTCATGTCTCACCGTGTGCCCTAACCAAACTAGTCTGTGTTGCTGAATTACATATACTTGGCAGCCAGGTGTGTCATTTTTTTTTTGTCTTCCTTTACTTTTGGCGTCTGTGGCTTAGAGGCTATGAACGCATTTTTCGTAATTCTAACATAGGGGGTAGGGGATATGTCACTTTAAAGCATGGCTGTGATTTCTGCATCTGTCAGCAAGTTTTGCTTCTCCATTTGGAAATTTGCTAGGAGGTGCCGGTGTACAGCCTACTGTATGCATTGTCAAACTGCCAAAAGATCAGTGTAGAATGATGACCTCAGGCTAATACATAATTTTATAAATATACTGTTGGTCATACACTCTTTCCTTTCTTGCCTGTCTTTCTGCCTCTTACTTTCTCAGCTTTTTGTTACTTGACCGTTCTTTTTCTTCTTTCATGGTTGCTTTAATGTTCTTTGTGTGTTTTGTTGTGAGTGTCTATGTCTGGCACTGATAGCATAGGGAGGGAATGAATATGCTTTGTATGAAAAGTTTCTTTGTGCTGATTGGCATTGCCTTATCCTGTAAGAGGGGGGGCTAGCTGTCCCAATTCTTGGCCAGCTTTACTGCATCGGATGTTAATTTCTTCATCCAATTTACCATCTTCAGTGAATGTTGTTCCAAAAGCTATTTAAAATCAGATGCTTGTTTAATATATGTATGCTCTAATGCTATATTTAAATTCTGCTTCTTTCTTCCTATTGACATTACTTCTGTCTATTCAGTGTTGATTTCTCATATTATTTGATTTACATTCTTCATTCAAAATGTTAGCCTGCCAAATTTTTTAATGTATATATATAAAGAGAGATAGAGAGATAAATGCATATAATTTGTTTTCAGTTTAAATAATTTAATTATACATTTGGATATAATGGATATTGTTAATATTTTCTAATGTTACTTTCAGATATGACGGGAAAACGCTCCTAGACACATTAGAAGTGTATGAGCCTCTGCAAGGGACCTGGAAAAATGTTAGCAAAAACATGACAATATCAAGATGTGATGCTGGTGTTACGGTTATTCGACCTGTGTAGTTATCCGTGTGTTATCCTTTCTGGATACAACTGGATACAACATATATATTATACATATACCTGGTGATAGTGACAGACAGTTGTTTGTTTCGTAATTGTCTTTTGAGCATTCCAGTAAATTCACTTGCTATTGTTCTAACTATTATCATGCAATCCGTCTGTGTCTTCTTTTGCCTTATATCTTTCCTGGTGTTTTCTCTGCCTTTTGTTTCTTTTTTGGATGTCAGTCTTCTTGGTTTTTGGTATCAAATAAACCAAACCAGTTTGATGAAGAAAACACTAGAGGGATTTTTCCTAAGTAGACCACAAATGAACAACTGCGGAGGTAACTAAAAATGTACATCGCTGGCAAACATTATCAAAGGGAGAAGTAGGAGATGGCTTGGACATGTTTGGAGAATGCCTCATGACACTCTGAAAAAAATGTTGAATTTAGAATCGGCATCACAGCACTCGGGACACTCCCATAAGTGCTCAGTTCCCCCATCTTCAGTACCATCAACAGTAACCGTCTGATTATATATCCATCTCATCCTTCCTTGAGTGTTGATATTTGGCTAGATCCCATGGTAGCTCCTCGCAGGCCTATTCTCCTTAGACCGAAATGATCTATCTGACCCCTCCGCACTGTTCACTCACTCCCAAAGGGCCCTCACAATATTTAACTTGTCTTACATCAGTTCACCACCAAGCGGTGCAGAACCGGCCAGTCTATCTTCCTGCTCATTTCCCAACACTTGGCAGGCCCAGGAGAAAATATCCAAAGGATGCTAACTATCTGGGAACATGAAGTGATGCTTGCCACTCTGCACGAAGCATGCCTGTTTCATCTTTCCCAACATACTCTGTAAGTCAGTTACAATCACAGCATGTGTGTACAGCTGATTCTCAAGCCACGGGAAGGCAGCAGAGACTGACTCACCTCCGTTCTCAAACTAGACACTCTTACAAGGACAGCTGTCTGATGGACGGCAGATAGAAAAAGGAGAGTCATGGGCGAGCTAAGGAAACCTGTAGACCGATGGAAGAAAGGGGAATGAACGAATGTTAAAATTACGTGAGAGTTCACCGACTGTAAACTCTGATGGAAGAAAGGGGAATGAACGAATGTTAAAATTGCATGGGAGTTCACCGACTGTAAACTCTGATGGAAGAAAGGGGAATGAACGAATGTTAAAATTGCATGGGAGTTCACCGACTGTAAACTCTGATGGAAGAAAGGGGAATGAACGAATGTTAAAATGACATGGGGGTTCACCGACTGTAAACTCTGATGGAAGAAGGGGGAATGAAGGAATGTTAAAATGACGTGGGAGTTCACCGGCTGTAAACTCTGATGGAAGAAAGGGGAATGAAGGAATGTTAAAATTGCATGGGAGTTCACCGACTGTAAACTCTGATGGAAGAAAGGGGAATGAAGGAATGTTAAAATGACATGGGAGTTCACCGGCTGTAAACTCTGATGGAAGAAGGGGGAATGAAGGAATGTTAAAATGACATGGGAGTTCACCGGCTGTAAACTCTGATGCAAGAAAGGGGAATGAAGGAATGTTAAAATGACATGGGAGTTCACCGGCTGTAAACTCTGATGGAATATTCTGGTTGTTCATCCACTTATGGACTTCAGTTTTGCATGCGCATCTGTTTTCCAGATCTGGTTTATTTTTATGCAGACTGTTGGTTCATTGCTTCTCAGGCAGATGTACGAATTTAAAGGAAAAGCTCCTATTTACAAGTACATTTAATAATGTACTTGTTGGGAGGGGGGTGTAATTATTTTTTCTCCCCAAAATGGGAGAGGTTTTCCTTTCTGGAAGCCTCACAAGAACGCTGGAGATCAATAGTGAATACCTTTATGTGTCAACAGTGACACAACAGGATTTAGACAGTTGTATTTTTAGTGGTTACCACACACACAGCATAAGACATTAAAGGTATCAGTCTCTGCTTGACAGATCGTTGTAATAGAACTTCAGCGTAGACATTGCTAGGAAAACTTTTTAGTTACCAGGTGTTGTTGTCTCATTCTTTTTCCGTGTTCCAGTTATTTGGTTTGTGATGAACCACTTTCATTGCTCATGAATACGGCTGTAAGTGTTCATTCTCCTCTCATGATCACAGGAGGTTCCCAGCACAGTACATGAAATTTGTAGGATTGATAAAGATTTCATGTGTTTATTCTAAAATTCTTGTATATAGAATTTGTGTGTGTGTGTGTGTGTGCATTTTTCTTTAGAAATTGAATTAGAGCAGTCAGGCTTTTTTGTCTTCTCCTTTTTTTTTTTTTTTTTTTCTGTCTTCAATGGCCAAGAGGTTTTTCATGTGGCCCATGTGTAAATATGTCCTTGAGTTTTTTACCGTGATCTAAAAATTCATTATACACACTGCCATGGGAGGGAGGGAGGGAGGGGTGAGAAAGAATGTTTAGAGATTAGGATGTCTGCCAAGCAAAAAGCATCATCTGTAAGTAGCCCCTTCCCACACAGAATATTTATTAAAGGTAATGGTAATCTTTCTCCCCCCCCCCCCCCCCCCCGCACCCTCCCCTCCCCTTAAATTGGTGGAGCTTAATCTCATGGTTGCAAAACAGGCTTTGAGCCTTTGTGCATATTTAGCCTGATGTCTCTTGTGTACACATTAACAAACTTGATTTTGTGCATCGAGGATCATGTGTAGCATTTTCAGTTAATGCCCTGTCACTTTTGTCAAAACCACGCCTGTTTGTGATACTCTGACATGAAAGTATGCATGAAATATAATTGTGAAGATAGTAGAAATGTTGTCTTTATTGCTAGGGTGGTCACTGTGAGTAATCAGCCAGTATTGCTCTCTCCCGTGTTAGCAGGATCACTAAGGGAGGCAAAGAATAGTTTCTTCTTACTAGAAAGGGCAGCTCGGCACTTGGTGTTGAGGCTTACATTTAGGACTTTTAACTTTACATGTGTTTTTTTTTTTCTCCCTGCTGTATAATCAGTGCTAAGCATGGGCCAGATTCCCTGGCAACTCCGCGCAGCCCCATTCTCCTCAGACTGTAATCTTATCTGCGCATCAGCACTGTTCAGTGGTTCCCAAAGGGCCCTCACAATATCTAGCTTGTCAGACATCAATTCACCACCAAGTGGTGCACAACCGCCCAGTCTATCTGCTTGCTCATTTCCCAACACACTGTCATTTCCGGCATGAGAATGCTGATCTTGAATCAACACTTGGTTGTTATCCTCTGTATTTGCCCTTGAAAAGGCGGTTGGAACGTTGTTTTGTGGTGATTTATTCTTCTTTATGTACACTGGCTGTAAATTCCAGCAGATATTTCTTGTTGTTCATCTAGTTCTAGACTTAAGTCTTATTCTAGATCTTGAGTTTTGCATACGCATATAGATCAGGCATATTTGTATGCATACTGGAGCTTCCTAGCTTTTTAGGCAGATGCACTCAGACTTAAAAGAAAACTCTAATTAGTTACTTTTTGCGCATGATTGTTAGAGGTAAGTAGTTGTTGTTTTTTCATCCCCAAAATGGGGTTCTGGAACCCACACGGAGTTTTTTATCGTTTAGAAGTACCTGGAACCCACACGGAGTTTTTATCGTTTAGAAGTAACCTGGAACCCACACGGAGTTGTAATACTTTAGAAGTAACCTGAAACCCACACAGGGTTGTAATACTTTACAAGTAACCTGGAACGCACACGGGGTTGTAATACTTTAGAAGTAACCTGGAACACACACAGGGTTGTTATCCTTTAGAAGTAACTTAGAACCCACATGGGGTTGTTATCCTTTAGAAGTAACCTGGAACCCACACGGGGTTGTTATCCTTTAGAAGTAACCTGGAACCCACACGGGGTTGTTATCCTTTAGAAGTAACCTGGAACCTACACAGAGTTGTTATCCTTTAGAAGTAACCTGGAACCCACACAGAGTTGTTATCCTTTAGAAGTAACCTGGAACCCACACGGGGTTGTTATCCTTTAGAAGTAACCTGGAACCTACACAGAGTTGTTATCCTTTAGAAGTAACCTGGAACATAGGCGGAGTTGTTATCCTTTAGAAGTAACTTGGAACCCACATGGAGTTGTTATCCTTTAGAAGTAACCTGAAACCCACACGGAGTTGTTATCCTTTAGAAGTAAAGCAAGCAAGGAAAGAGCATATATTCCACTTTGAAGTCCATTCGGCATACAATGCTGGTAGAATATTTGTTATAAACTGACTGGCGCTTGATATGATGTGATTCATGTCATACTGGCCACCTTTACTTCCCAAAATATTTCCTGTTAACCATTTTATGCTGTGTTAACTTGGGAAGCCCGGTTAAGATTGTTCTTTTTTTTTTTTTTAAATCCGTTTTGATGCAAATTCCTGCCCAAAACCACCCGGCCTAGCAGGCAGGATTTCATGCTTTAGATGTTTGTGTTTCACCCTCATGTACAAGTATATGTATTCTACAACTATTGCTGCTAAAGTGGGGACGGTGTTAATATGGGCATTTTGCTGTTTGTACAGTAATAAATATTTATTCCATCGACAATTTTGTTGTTTTGCAGTCACACATTACCGAAGCTGTTTAAATGCATTTCTTTTGTTTCACCCATACAGAAGTGGTTGGCACGTTGCGTTGTGGTTTACAGCTAAGCTGTGATATCTGCACTTTTCAGCTCAATGCATTTAATCTCAGCAAACTTAGTTAACCACCTTTTACAACATGCTTTTTAAGAACCAGTGAATCTATTCTTCTATTTTTCATGTGTCCCAAATAGAAACCTACCTGGGGATTTTTCCATCAGAAGTAAATTCACTAGTATTGGTTAGCACTCACAGAAGTAATGGGAGAAAAGTAGAGAGTAAAGGGCACACTAGACAGAGGACAAACTGAAAGCAATATAGTGGCCAGCTAGGTATCACACTGTCGGCCTATAAAAGACAACATTGCCTCACTGAATAAACAAATGTGTGTGTGTGTTAACTAGTATTGGTTAGCACTCACAGAAGTAATGGAAAAAAGTAGAGAGTAAAGGGCACACTAGACAGAAGACAAACTGAAAGCTATACACTGGCCAGGTATCACACTGTCTGCCTGTAAATGACAACATTGCCTCACTGAATGAACAAATGTGCTCCAGTGCTTGGCCAACTGCTTCAAGCAGTGATTCCAAAGTGGTGCCCCGGGGAGCCACGACCTCTTCACAGGAGCGCCATAAAATATTCAAAAATACACCTTTGTTTTTCTTTGTTTATCTCTTACATACGAATAGTCATACTTTTACTTAGGTTAGAGCGCTGTGGAAACATTTTTATTTTAAAAAAGGCGTCGTGGCTAAGAAAAGTTTGGGAAGCACTGGATTAAAGAAAAACACAATTTTCATGCCACTGGTGAATTAGGCATATGGTGGTGCTTGACCCTTAGTTGTATACACTAGTAAACATTACCTATTCAGAAAGCAGTGGCAAACTACTGATCATATAATTGCCAAGTGAAATTGCAAACAGTCAAAACATTATGGGGTTGGTTCTGCAACGTCCTGTAAATAACACACAACATACACTTCTTCTTCTGCTGCTTTTCTAGCCCCCAATGGAGTATAGGCCCTCAACCAACTCATGCCAAGTCGTCAACATACACTTAGCTAGTTTTAACTAGCTGTACACTAGTGAAGTGAAGAAAAATGCTGGTATTCGATAGGTCACATTTTGAGAAAACTTCAGAACAATATAACTACAAGCTTTTATCCTGGAACCCACAGGGGCATAGAAATAAGGGCATATCAAAGATGAAGAACACATGGAGAAGGAAGAAAGGTGAAAAGATGGGGTGAGCTGCGTGTAATAGCAAAGGATAGGTCAGTTTGGAGTGAGTTGAATGAGGGCGAGTGCTCCACTGGGGGCTAAAGGTCAGCACCGAAGGAGTAATGTGGTCATCATCATGGCAGCCATTTTTTTTTTACATCACATGACATTACCTGGTGCCCAGTTTAGCCTGGGTCTACCTGGAAGGCGCTCAACGGTTTTCAGTTCAAATCTCTATTGTAGTATATTTTTTCTTGGCTCCCCAGTAAACAATATTAAAAATAGATCCCAGGTATTGTCCTGGGAAGGAAAGGCGGTTGCTGCGATGTTAACCACCTCAACTGTCCTCTCAGTGGTCTGCTTATTGTCCATATTTGACATGCATTGAACAGTAGAGGTTTCATATAGCACTTTAACACTTTTGTTTCACTGTATTTGACATCTTTGTTGTTCTATTCTCTGCAAGATATCTTTAAAGTAAAGTAAAAGTAAAGATCCCTTGTCACGCTTTTAGGCGCATCGGGTCTATGGGAAGAGCGCCCATATTTTTTCAGACCATCGGCACCAGGTGGGTAATGTGGTCAGCATTACACTGGCCTTCTTTACTTCCCCAGGACAGCTATCCTGGTACCCATTTTAGGCTGGGTTGACCTGCCACGTCCCATACCACGATAAAATCAAAGCCTGCAAGATATCCGGCCTCAGTAAACTGTTTCCTAGATTTTTTATCAGCTAACTATTAGGCAAAGGAAACAGTCTACGGTTCGTTTTTATGCGGTTGGTGCACCGGGCATATGAAGCTTGACTGCTGTTTTTATAGACCAGTCTGCAATTAGTGGTGGGTGATGTGAGCAACATCTTGCTGGCCACTTTACTTCCCAGGACATTACCAAATGGTCCACAAAATATGAATGTAGTATTGTAAAGCCTGGGAGCGGCTACACGCTCCCCGCGGATCGGAAGGTCGTGGGTTCGCTCCCTGGCGGAGCCAGACTATTTTCAAAAATCACCTTGGCTCCCAGATCAACCCAGTCTTCAGTGAGTACCGGGTACAGTCCCGGAAAGTAAGGGTGGCCGACGTGATGCTGACCACATCACCCATCTTGTCCCGATTGGTCTATAAAAATATAGGTCTAGCCCTATATGCCCTATATGCCTAAAGGCGTGAAAAATGGTCCTTTACTTTTTTTTTTTACTTTTATTGTAAAGCCTGTGCGCCACTGCTGTAAAAATGTTACTTATTACCTGGAAACCAAGATCATTTCATTAACATAAACAATCTGGGTTCTAATTGGCAAGCCAGACGCTTCTTAAAAATATGTGTATTGTCTTTTGATTTGTTTGGTAGTGTGAAGAAAATGTGTTTCGCTGTTGTCATGTGAATCTGTGATCATTCTCTATTGTTAAAATTGTTCACATAGGGAAAAAGTCTTGGAAAGATTGTGCTGTATGGAATTAAATAGCAAATGTTTTTGGGTTCTTTTTAAATGCCAGAACAAATGATATATGTTCAGGTTTTGTTTATCAACCACAGTATTTGTATGACTGATGTATGGACACTCATATGAAAGTAGAAGTGGCTAGCAGAGAGGTTAGAGTACTGAGCCGTCGTCTGGAGAAAGCTGGTTGCAAATCCTCTGTAAAGGGATGTGCTTTTTTTTCTGTCAGAAACAAAAATAAAACTTCTTACTTACACAGTCCATGACCTGACAGAGCCAGACTTTTTTGTCAGAAATGATCTTGGCTCCCAGGTCGACCCAGTCGAGCCATGTAAACTTCTGGGAAGTAAAGGCGGTCAGTGTGATGTTGACCACATCACCCACCGAGTGCCGATAATTGGTCAGTAAAATATAAGTCTAGCCCCTTTATGGCCAGTAGGCATGAAGGTAGGGAAAGGGTCGTATACATTATTTTACTCAGTTCGTGGCCACTGCTTTAGCCATTAGACCCTAAATGATCAAGTTCAAGATCCCCCCCCCCCCCCCCCCCCCCACATGTCGTCCTATACCACCCTAAAGTTAGTTACTTATCCTTGGCAATACATTGCAGAACCAAATCCCAGCATTTTTTAGCTGGGTTTTTTTTTTCCTAGGCAGATTTTATGCTCAGTAGTTTGTCACTGCAACTGAACAGTTGGCTCTCTGTACCACTGTCAACACAAACACAGGATGGTCTGCTGCCAAATCACATGCAGCTGGGTTCAGAGCTGGTACTACGAAGCAACAGCCACAGGTGCCAACCACCCTACAAGCAGCAGAAATATGTGGACAAAGGAACAGTCTATTGCTTGATGAATGCTTACCTTTGTTTCAAGATACAAACAAATCAACGTAGCAATCACTTTGGACATACAAATGTATAGGGCAGAAGAATCTCCCTCTATTTCTGTAGGCCAGCAGTTCCCAGCCTGCGCTCTGCGGAACCCACTTATCTCACTAAAGATTAATAAATTCAACCAGAAGGTTTTTTGACTCTTGTGACCTAAAGAGTCACATCCTGGATGGCAATCCATAAAGGCAAAGCTGAGACATCCCATTAAACTGTCCATGACTTTATAATTAGGACACTGGTTTTGGCTGCAATCAGTACTATTGAGATGTAGTTTGCTGGCTTGGCTGGACAAAGAGAAAAATGAGTTACACTTGTCAAATATGGTTGCGTGTGTAAGTGGTCAACGAATTACACATGCCAAATGTGATAACGAGGGGAAGTCAATAAGTAAGTCACAAATGGTTTTGGGATGGCAGGAAAATGTAGTTGGTGGTTTCTAAATGTATCATTAGGTGACAGCAACATCTAACTTTATGTCTCCGTTCGTTAGGTGGTGCTAGGTGTTGCATGCACATTCACAACGCAGAATCAAAATGGCCACTGTACTTATGGGGTGTACCCTCAAAGAACAATGTGCTGTTGTGCTGAGTTGTATTTGGTGGGGGGGGGGGGGGTGGAGGGGTGAAAGACATTCATAAGGAAACGCTTCGTGTTTATGCCCATTCATACTGTAAAGTTCTATTGATGCTTCTTGATGCAGTTGTCCAGGACTGCTCCTACATGGCAATGCCAGACCACAAACAGCTCGGTTAACTCCGGAGAAAATTAACCATCTAGAGTGAGAACTTCTGGAACATCCACCTTACAGTCCCGACTTGGCCCCTTGTCATATTCACCTTTTTTGTTCCACTGAAAACACACCTTGGCGGGAGACATTTCGCAAATGATGCAGAAGTTAAATATGACATGAAAATGTGGTCTAAAAAACAGAGCACACAGTTCTGTGCAGCAGGTTTGGGAGGAATGATAAGACAAGTACATCAGTATTGGTGGAAATTATGCTGACAAATAAAGAGACACTATGTGTAAAATTAAACGGGTTTCAAGTTGTTATTGTCTTTATTTTTGTTTAAACAGCAATTTGTGACTTACTTATTGACTTCCCCTCTTACATGTGTAGGTTGTAAACATGATCTGCATTGGTGAAATATGTTTAAGTATGTAAGCTATAGTATGTGAATTGCACTTGTAAGACATGGTTATATGTATAAGAAGTAAACAGGAAATACTCTTGTCAGATATGATTCTGCATGCAAGTAGTAAATGTGAATTATGCTTGTCAAATGTGATTCTGTGTGTAATAAATCAATTTGAATCACACTGGTCAAATGTGATTTATATGAAAGTAGTGTGTGTGAATCACACTGGTCAAATGTGATTTATATGAAAGTAGTGTATGTGAATCACACTGGTCAAATGTGATTTATATGAAAGTAGTGTATGTGAATTACACTGGTCAAACATGATTTGCATGGAAGTAATATATATGTGAATTACACTTGGCAAATATGATTTATATGAAAGTAGTATATGTGGGGAAAAAAATTCTAGCAAAAGGCATGATACCAGGAAGGAGGGGCAGGGGCCGACTGACACGAAGATGGGCACAGGATATAAGTGACTCCTTGAGTATGAAAGTATATGAGGCGGGAGAACTGGCGAGAGACCGAGTTTCTTTCAGGCAGACTGTGATGAGAGCGACGTTCTGCTACATGATGATGATGATGATGATGATATGTGAATTACACTGGTCAAACATGATTTGCATGGAAGTAATATATATGTGAATTACACTTGGCAAATATGATCAGATATGATGTATGTGGAAGTAGTGAACATGATATACATTTGTCAGATATATTCGTATGTAAATAGAAATTTGTTTATAAAAAAGAAAAAAGAAAAAAACAACTTACACTTGTAAGATATTATGAGTGTTAGTACCCATAATATGTTTACCAATATTACAGAATTTCTTCCAAAACATACATACATCTGTGTCTGTTCAGTTTGCAGCTCAGCAAAACATAACGTTATCCAAATCAAACCTGTACATACTTACCCAAAATTGTACAACTATATATTAGGTAATTTCAGAAAGTAAGTACTTGTTAGCTATCTGGGGAATCAATATTTTGATCAGATCCACTCAGTGTTCCGCTCAGCAAAGTACAGGTTGGCGTTTATGCTATGTTGAATGTACATTTCTGTTTGCCTACTTTTCTTACTAATGCTTTTTCTTCTTCTTCTTCTTTTTCTTCTTATTTTTTCCTCCTAAGAAGAAGAAGGGGAAAAGGAGAAGAAAAAGATAAAGAAGGAGAACAGTTGTCGTTATCTGGCTTGATTGAAAGCAGATTGTCGCTTCCTTGCCTCTCAGGTAAATGCACTCAGAGTTGGAAAGAAACCCCTCAATTAATGGACTCTTATGAATGCTTGTTGAATATTTGTTTCTTTTAACATGATACAAATAATCTTCACAGTCTGTGTCTCATGTGTCTGATCATTTTACATTACCTTCTTTTCTGTTCATTTTTGCTTATTTTAAATTTATTTTTAACACATTTTCTTAGAAACCACATTTTAAATGTAATTAGATTCCTCTCAGTGGTCTGCTTATTGTCCATATTTCACATTCATTTAACCGTAGAGGTTTCAGATAGCACTTTAACACTTTTGTGTCACTGTATTTGGCATCTCTGTTGCTCTATTCTCTACAAGATATCCGGCCTCAGTAAACTGTTTCCTAGAATTTAATCAGCTAACTAGTAGGCAAAGGAAACAGTCAACGACCCTTTTTTATGTGGTTGGTGCATCGGGCATATGAAGCTTGACTGCTGTTTTTATAGACCAGTCTGCAGTCAGTGGTGGGTGATGTGAGCAACATCTTGCTGGCCACTTTACTTCCCAGGACATTACCTAATACCTTCCCTATGTAGGGTTCCGGGAGGGGGGGGGAACAAGAATAGACCCACTGCTTGTCCAAAAGCATGTTATAAGAGTGACTAATTGGAGCTTCCTTTGAAGTCGGAGTACATCTGCCTGAGAGGCAAAGACTTCACAGTCTGCATGCAGATGAGTCAGACCTGTGAAACGGATGTGCACGCAACACTCAGTTTCTGGAACAGGACTAGAGTCCAGAATTGGATGAACAGCCAGAATTTTCCGTTGGAGTTTACGACCGGTGAACGTAATAAAGAAGATTTTCCGTTACCAGTTTCAGGGCTGGGTCAACCTGGAATAACTAGTGCTGAAACAAAGCTGCATACACAAAAGAGCCGACAGTAAGTAGACCATGAGACAGACCAAACAAAAAGTGGAAAAATAATATACAAGCAGACTTACAAATACTTGGAGTCACCAACCGGAAAGAGAAGGTCAGTCACAGAAATTAATGGAGGTGGGTGATGTCTGCTGCAATGAAACTTACTTAGTCTTTCCTCTTGAGCCTAGGACGTTGCAGAGGCCAAAACTCTCCATGTCCAGGGGTTCATTGCACCCTGTTTTAGGTCTTGGATGTTCACTAGACCCTTGGCTGAGGAGCCTTCTCTACTGATGGTTCTACGCAGAGTCTCTCTTAGTCTTCCCCAATGTACTTTACAGGCTAGGAAAGATGAAGAAGTCAAGCTAGTGCTTTCTTTCTGAACATGCCTATTATAGAATGAAAATATTTATCATGGTAAGATGGTTGCATTGCTTGTTGATGTACTGCTGAAGTTAAGAAGCTTACAATCAAATTGCTTGTGGGTTTACCTCACATACCAAGATGCTTGAGCTGTGAGTGCTTTCAATTGAAGATATGTTTTGTGCTTGCAAATTATCATCTTCCTGCTAAATAAACCCCCAATGATCCATTTCTTGTTTCCTTATTCCATTTTGTGTTTGTGTGCAAACTGGTGTGCAGAGAAAAAGTACAAGTAAAGTAAAGTTCCCTTTTCATGCCTTTCAGCGCTCGGGCAGAAGCAGAGCGTTATTTTCAGACCGTTTCTGTGGGTAATGGGGTCAGCATTACCGGGACAGCCCATCCTGGTACCCAATTTAGGCTGGGTCGACCTGCGACGTCCCATACCACGAAAAAATTCCACGCAGCCTGCAGTGGGTTTCGATCGCGGTAAGCTGGCCTTAGCCACGATGTGCAGAGAAGCAAGCGTTATTTCAGAAGTTTCCTGTGGGGGTTCCGGGGCCCTATTATAGGGAAAACAAGAATAGACATGTTGTAGGAGTCAACTAATTGGGAGCTTCCTTCGAAGTGCATCTGCCTGAGAGGGAAGAAACAAAAAGTCTGCACACAAAATGAGTCAGATCTGTCAAACGAATGCACACGCAACACTTAGGTTCTGGAACAGGACTGCAGTCCAGAAGTGGACGAACAGCCAGAACTTTCCACCAGAGTTTACAGCTGGTGAACGCAAAGAAAGAAGAAGATTTTAAAAGTCCTGTATAGTTAGCGCCTTTTTAGATTTTGTCTCATTGTTTTCAGTCGAGTTGAGAAATGAAAATGCAGACAGACTGGCTGGTTCAGCACCTCTTGTTAGCACACTGAACCCTTACAAGCTAGATGTTATCAAGGCACTTTGGGGGTTGAGTGAACCAGTGAAAACATGCTCTGAAGAGAATAGTTTCAGCAGGAAGTTATCCAAGAATCTGGCTAACATTAAACACTCAGAAGAAAGACATACAATCAGACTGCTATTGAAACTGTCAGAAATGGAACTCTGTGCTGGCTGCTGAAGATGGGGATTGTGTGTTTTTGGGAATGTCCTGAGGGCTGTGATGTCAGTTCACAACTCGGCTCCACTCCTCATAACTTTGCATGTGACTTAACAGTACAATTATGAGAAAACTGGTATGATATACGAGGTGTGATTAAATGAAGCTGGTCTCCATGGTACTATTAGAATCACATGAATGGTAAATTAGCAGGTGTGGCAACAAAGGCATTCGGAAATGGATCCCCTTGCTTGCATAGATCGCGGATACTAAAACGTCCGCAAAGGACTTTTGATACGAAAGAAGTAACTATATCATGGGTAACGACAAACGAATGGGTGATCTAATTTGTATGTGTACTTGCCACAGAAAGCAACGTTTTTTTAGCAAACAGTCGATCCGCTCACGCAATCACACAATGGGTCAACATAAACCGAACTCGTCCCTATAATTTATCAAAATGTAAGGTCAACATAACATACATGCAACAACAACAAATGTGTGGGGGGGGGGGGGGGGAAGAAGAAGAAATAATCTCTCTAGAACAGAACATCCTCTCTGTGAAAGTTTAAAATGACAACTAAGTAAACGCCAAAAAGACAGTGCTAAAATATTACATAGAAACTGTTTTACTGTACGGCAGTGAATCTTGAAATGTCAATGAACAAATTAAGAAGAATTTGGGAGCAAAGGAGATTTGGTTTCTGAGACGAATGTTACGAATACCATGGACGGCCAGAGTCACTAACAACCATTGTTTGAAAGAAGCTAATGAAAGTAGATCTCTACATACAACAACAAAAAAGAAGGAGGCAAATACTGTTCTTTGGCCACGTAAATGGGAAGAGGGGCACTGGAAAACATCGTGACAACTGGAAAGATCAGTGGAAAGTTTCTAGAGGCAGACCAAGAGAGACAATGCTAAAATATTTAGTTAACTTTTAGTTACTGTACGGTATTAGTTAGTTGTTAGTTAGTTAATTAGTTAGTAAGTTAGTTATTTAGTTAGTTAGTTATTTGGTTTAGTTAGTTAGTTAGTTGGGTTATATCAATGCACTCCGGACATGTCCATAGGTGCTCAGATCTAACAACCAGTATGAACCCCAACGTCCGATGGCTAATAGTACCAGTTCTACATGACAACAAGTCTTCTGACGTGGCAAATGCGTCTCGTTTTTTGGCTGTGCCGATGGGAATTCCCAAGGGCCATTCTGGAAAGTGATCGTGATTCAACTGCCACCAAAAGTCCTCTGGGAACCTGAGTCCCATTTCCAGAGGGCATTGATAGACAATGCTGGATAGGCTGAAACGATGGCATGGAGGGGTATCATCAATAGAGCTGTTCCGTGCAACCAGGGATGGTGATCTGTGGAGATACATGAGCGCCTAAGGCAGGGCACATGATGCTGATGAGGGTAAACAGCGTAATCTTTATAGCAACAATATAAAAAAGTTAATCGTTACTGGCTGTTCATGCGCAAAGGTGCTCGGGCCATTTAACAGATATCAGAATGCTGACCTGCACGTGTTCTAGAAAAAAAAAAAGGACATAGTTCAGTGAAAATATTACATTTAAAATACGGCAAATACATTTCTTGAATAACTACGAGTTAGACACTTTAAGAGATCTTAACTGGCACTTGTGATTTCTGTTTCCATTTGTATTAAACATACAGTTGTAAAATTTGAATTAGAATTCTTGACTCATCATCATCATCATGTAGCAGGTCCTTTGCAGAACGTCGTTCTCATCCCAGTCTGCCTGTAAGAAACTCGGCCTCTTGCCAGTTCTCCCGCCTCATGAACTTTCACACTCAAGGAGTCACTTATATCCTGTACCCATCTTCGTGCCGGTCGGCCCCTGCCCCTCCTTCCTGGTACCATGCCTTCTGCTATAACTTTTTCCAATCCGTCGTGGCGCTTAATATGACCAAAATATTTCAGCTTTCGAGAAAGGATGCTGTTTATTAGCCAATCTTCCTTGATGTTCAGATCTTTTAAGATGTCAATATTTCTCATCTTCTTTGTCCAAGATATTCTGAGAATCTTTCTATAGCATTTCAGATCAAAAGCCCCTATTCTCTTTCTTAAGGACTGAGAGATAGTTTGGGATGTACAAGAGACACATCCTGTGGAGCAATGAGGTATCTACTTGACTTTCCAACAATGAACCAAAGGATCAGGATGTGTTGGGCTCGGGCATATCTCAAAATATGTGCTGATAAGAAACACCCACTGCATCAAGCGCTTTTTAGTGAAAAGGGCGACAGACTGAAGAGGGGGAAATCGTGGCTAGGTCGGGCAGAAGATGTTATTAGGCAAATATGCAGCCTAACCGACATCATACCTGGTGCAGAATGGATACCTGTGCCTCAGGCGTTTATTTGTACATTTTCCTGAATTGTCACACTCAACAGGCGATGTAGAGAAGAGAATCCTGTTGCTGTTAATGCAGAGGTCAACGCTCTCATCGGTGAAAATTCGGACGAAGCAGATGCAATAATCTATACAGACGGATCCGTTATACGCCAAAGAAGAAGCGCATGGACATTCACAGCACGCTCAGCGGGCAGAACAGTCAAAGAAGCCAACGGCGCCTTCTCCATGACAACCAGCAGCATGACGATGGAGGTGATGGCAGTGACGCAAGCGTTTGCCTGGCTTGAAACACAAAAATACACCCGTGTATGTATACTCAGTGATTCAATGAGTATGATCCGGAGGGTTCAGGCAGGTTCAGTGCGAAGACAATTGCTTGAATCATTACAGAAGTCCACTGTGCGTGGAGTCACCTTTATTTTTGTTCCGGGACACGCAGGCGTCGATGGAAATGAAAGAGCTGACAGTTTGGCTGCATCCGCTATCACTACCGACGGTCAGCCTATGGATCATGCTGATATTATCAATGCCCTCAGAGAAATGGGAAGGATAGAGGACTTTGGTGGCAGTGAATCCACATCACTCGCCAGAATGGCAGACTTGGGAATTAAGATCGGCACAGCAAAAAAAGAGACGCACACCAAACACGCCAGAAGACTTGTTAATCAACATAGAACTGGTACTATTAGCCATCGGACGTTGGGGTTCATACTAAGGGGAGGATCTGAGTACCTATGGACATGTCCGGAGTGCAATGAGGATAACCAAACTAACTAACTAACTAACTAACTAACTAACTAACTAACTAACTAACTAACTAACTAACTAATTAACTGAGAGATAGTCCACGACTTACATCAGTATGTAGCCACAGGGAAGATGCATGCTCTCAAAATTCTAATTTTTATCTCCTTGCTGGTGATTAACCATAGACTTTTAAGGCTGTTCAGTCTTTGCATTGCTATGGCCATCCTCCTTTTAATTTCTGTTGAACAGTCTCCATTGTTGTTTATTATAGAGCCTAGATATTCAAAGTTTGTGACATTTTCAATTTCTTCATCATTTATTGTTATTTTTTGGTGACAGACAGTTTTATCTGTGGACCTTGTTTTCGTTTTCTTTAAATTCAAAAACAGATTTTGATCTTCACTGTGCTTTTGGACGGACAATATTAAATTTTCTATTCCCTTTACGCTGTTCGAAAGGAGGACTGTGTCATCTGCGTAGCGGAGTTCCGGAATAGGGTTGCCATCAATTTTGAGCGGATCATAACTGTCACAAGTCTGGTCATTTTTGACATTTCTCATTATATTTTATGCGTTTATATTGAATAGGTATGGTGAGAGAATGCACCCCTGCCTCACCCCCTTTTGAATTCTTGACTTTTCAAAATTGAACTTTTCGCGATCAATGATCGAGTGTTTTGAATTTAGTGATACATCTAGCAAACACAGCAGGCGTAGCATAAAAGATCATGTCTATAGTTTAAGTATTTTGAATCGATAAAGCTGATCGTTTAGACAAATTTTAAAATAATGTTTCAATATATACTATACACAACAATGGAAAGATGGTGTAATCTTCAAATTACCTAAAAAATGTGATTTATCCGATTGTAACAACTGGAGAGGCATCACCCTGCTTTCGATACAAGGGAAACTATTTTGTAGTATGCTACTAGAAAGACTGAAAAAATCCATAGATGAAAGATTAAAGGAAGAACAAGCCGGTTATAGATCCAAGCGGTCATGCATAGACCACATCTTTACTCTTAGAATAATTGTTGAAGATTCTTCAGAATTCCAGTCGAAATTATTGATCAACTTTGTCGACTTCCAAAAAGCCTTTGACAGTATCCATTGTCCAACACTCTGGAAATTGCTTAACATCTATGGTTTCCCCATCAAATATATCAACATCATAAAATCTTTTTATAATGAAACACGATGCTGTGTAAGAACTGATTCCGGCAATTCTGACCGGTTCCCGGTGGAAACAGGAGTGAAGCAAGGCTGTGTCCTATCGCTGATGCTTTTTGGTATAGCAATCGACTGGGTCATGCGCAAGTGCATAAATAACGCAAATTTAGGCATTACATGGGTTGACAAAATTCTGGAAGACCTAGACTTCGCCGACGACATAGCACTCCTGAGTTCAGAACACACAGACGCCCAAGAAAAAATCAATCGACCCAAGAATTTCTCAGAACAAATTGGACTCCAAATTAACACCGCAAAAACAAAAATTCTAGACCTTACCAACAGTTCAATTGATATCACGCTGAACAACAACAGCCTTGAAAAAGTCAACAGTTTCACTTATCTAGGGAGCAAGATGTCATCTACAGGAGATACCGCACCAGAAATACCATTTAGAATAGCATTGGCGTCTAGTGCCTTCAATAAACTGTCCAACATCTGGAAATCAAAGACACTTAGCAAACACACAAAACTCAAGATCTTCAATTCTTGTGTGATTCCAGTACTAACCTATGGATGCGAGAGCTGGAAATCAACGAAAACTCTAGACACAAAATTAGACAGTTTTGAAAATAAATGCCTTAGAAGAATATTAAATTTCAAATGGTCAGATTTCCGAACCAATACACAAATAAGGCAAGAATCCAGGCAAGAGTATGTGTCTAATTTTATACGAAAACGCCGCTGGAACTATGTCGGCCACGCCCTTAGAATGGATAAATCAAGACTTCCTTACCAAGCCCTCATTTGGACACCACAGGGGAAAAGATCTCGTGGAAGACCAAGGGAAACCCTCCGTAGAACTATCATCAGGGAAGGCTCACTCATGGGCCACTCAAACATCCAAGACCTACAACAGATTGCAACGAACCGCCATGCATGGAGAGTCATGACCTCTGCCCTATGTGCCGCACTCGACACAAGAGGAAAGACTAACTAACTAACTAATATACTAGATCATTGTTGCCAAGAAATGAAGCAATGTTTTCTTTAACTGCACTGAGAAAAAAGACGCTAAACTGAAAATGTCTGTCAACATATTTCATGCATTAGAATAAAGCTAAAACTTTGAAATCGTATAAGGTCCTTAGATAAAGCTATAAGTATATTATTGACACGGAACAATTGCAGTACAATATTTATTAACGTCTTCGCCATGTGGAATGCCATTTTTAGTTATTTTGAAGCCTCCACCCTCGCTTTGGCCGGGGGCCCTAAATGTATGTGGCATGACGGTTGAACGGGGTTTCCAGGCCATCTCCACGGGTGATCCTCATTGGCATGGTGGCACTTTGTTTTACCGGGTGTTTAACGCCTGTGTGATGTCCTGGTAGGATACAACTTACATACCTACCAGTTCAATGTGAGAATGTTAGTGATAAAACGAAACTGGTCTCAGTAATTGTATTTTTTTTTTTAAGATATGAAAGGTAGAGGCGTTCGTGGCTTAAGCGTTGCGAGTCCGTCTCGTAATTCCAACGTGCTGGGATCGAAACCCACTGCTGGCTGCGTGGATTTTTATCATGGTATGGGGTGTCGCGGGATTGACCCAGCCTAAACTGGGTACCAGGATATATGTCCTGGGGAAGTTAAGACGGTCGGCGTAATGCTGACCACATTACCCACCTAGTGCCGATTGGTATGTAAAAATATGGGTGCTCTTACCATTTGCCCTATGCGCTTAAAGGCGTGAGAAGATATCTTTACTTTCTTTACTTTGATATATGAAAGGTATATTATAGCAATGTGGCATAATTCATAATTAAAGCAGTTAGGAAGCAATCATGTACCCGGGGTCATAGGAAGACGTCACCAAAGATATTCAGAGATTGATCCTCGCTTAGCAAAAGTGGTGGTGGGGGGGGGGGGGGGGCATATACTGTCCAGAAAGGATTTTGACTCTAATTAAATATGCTGGAATCATTAGCACGTAAGAATTCGTAAATTCTGACACAATCAACATGTAGTGATAATCTGATGCCATGTCATTTCTTTCTTCTGACTTCCTTAAAAGAAATATTTCAAAGGATAATGATTTCCCATTAACATGAACGTCACAAATGAGTTGAGTTGAGTCAAAAGTTTACATCACAGCACTCGGGGCATTTCTATGCATGTTCCGTCCTCATCTTCAACAGCCAGCGCAGAGTTCCAATACTGATGGTACCGGTCACAATCTGGTTAAAAGTCCGTCTTGCTTTTTCTCTGAGTGTAGTGCACTGGCCAGACCCTCTGGTTACATTCAGGTGCCCCATTCTCTCCAGGCCATAATAATCTTCTTTCTCTACAAACGTTACAAATGTGAGAATTAAACTGTTCAATGAATAGTCCTGACAACAGTGGGCACCAAAGTGATCTGAATGAAGAGAAAAAGCTCAAAGACAACTTATCACAAACATCAGAAAGAAGCAATCATCACTTATTGGTCATGTTATGAGAAGAGTGAAACTGGAACACCTTGTGATAACTGGAAAGATCTGTAGAGAGACAAAGGAAGACAATGTAAAAAGATTCTTGACAGTCTTTCGTCATGGCATGGAGGGGTGTCACACACACAATAATACGCGCATTTGCGGATCGCAGATTGTGGAGAGGCCTGATCGCCCACGCCAGTCGGCAAGGCACTTGATGATGACCGGGTCCACTCTTTTCTTCCGCACAGCGAAGCCCCGGGTCCCAGGCAGATATTATTAAATTTTTTAGAGTCTGAAACAATTACCGCGTGTGTGGCCGCTTGTTCTGCTACCCACGCGAGTGCTCTGGTAGCAGCAGCTATCTCCATGCTCATGCTTGACGTAGTCGTTTGGTAAGCGCCGCTATCCTCTGTTATTGTTTGTCCCATCCTTTGTGCTGTGTATACCCATGCTGATCTTGTCCCGCGCTGCACTGACCAATCTGTGTAAATGACCACGCCTTCTGGGAGTGAGTGCTGATCAATCATTGCTCTAATCTCGGCGTCTACGTCTAACAATTTGTTAATGATGTACGTAACGAAAGTAATTCTTCTTCACTTCCTCTTGTACCGCTTTGGGTGTCGGTGGAGATATAACATTTTGGTTTTTGCTATGCTGGCAGCCTAGAATATAAACCTGTCATGCTTTTGTAGGGTTTCTCTGATGTTATTTTTCCATCGTATTTTTGGTTTACCCCTTGCTCTTGTTTCTCATCTTTTTGGTGTACGTCTTGTATGTTATGGCATCACTAGGCACCCCGCCCCCCCCCCCCCATTTTATTTGTTGCCTTTGTATGTAATCTAGAACTGGATCTGTACCGAAGTTTTCTTTTATGACTTCAAAAAAGTATTTATTCATGATTTTACATCTCAAGTATTTATTTACAACAGATTTGCGATAGCGAAACCAATAATCATTTCGTTTAATTTTTGTTCCCAGATTTTTAAAAATTCTTCCTAAAGCGAGACAACTCGCCTCGGCGTTATTTATCAGTTTCTGCATTTTTGCGCATAATTTCTCATTATAATTTTATGATTTTTTAAATATATCATTCATTTGTTCACCAAAGCATCGCAATTTATTAACACAGCCACTATTATCGAGCTCAAAGATACAGGTAAGTAAGTCACAGATACTAATATATAAATGAACAGGCTAGATTGATTATCAAACAGTCCAAGGCTACAAGACAGGCAAATATGGTCGCAGGCGGCCATTGTGGGAACCGATCTCTTGCGAATCCGACCTGTAACGTTTGTTGATGCTTGTCGTGGTCAACGTCCTGCATTTGTTTATTTTCTTTACACTTTTTAATTATAATATTTCCGTGAATGTTTGTAAAAAGTATTGTTTGATGTAGTCTTTATATTTAAAGAAGTGTTTTATAATAATAATTGCCTCCACGTTTAAAAATTCAAACCTCTGCACATGGACTCATGGAGCATCTTTTTCAGCAACTGACTTCATACCAAGTTACAACTAACACTAACTAACAGCTTCTTTTACTCAGATTTAAAAAAAAAAAATTTTAATGCAACTGTCAACTACTACTTTACTATGGATGGATGGGTAGTGAAAAACTTAATCCAATAGGACCTCATTCAGGTCTGCACATCAGTTAACATTATATAAGCAAAGCCAAAATAACTTTTTAACCCTTTGGAGACCGAGCCTTTTTGGAGTTTCAGTGCCAGGAAGACGAAACGTTCAGAAGGGGATTGTCATAGTTTATACACACAAAAATTATAAATTAACGTATACAAAACTATGTATAGTTTGTATAGGAAATTGAATGAATGAACAGAATATTTTTATTATGAAATCTCAACATTTGGCTTGGCACTCTTCCAAATGCTAGTCCCAAATTATTCAAAGACAAAAAACATCCCATTCAGGGCCTCAAGAGGTCATGTAATTAGGTACTCAAAAGGTCATGTAGTTAAAAAATATGGAACAGGAACACTACGAACTATGCTTTGCGTTTTTATATAATTTCATTTGAACAAGATTTTCGAGTTTCAGTAATACAGTTGTAAGTATTCTGCCTGTCACCAATTTTATTGGTGTTCAATTTTCCGGCGGGTGATTACTTTTTTTGGGGGGGGGGGTGGGGGAGCTTAAAAGGGTGATTGGCACATTGTGTTGTGGTTTACAACTACGCTGCAATATCTGCACCTTTTGTTCGGTCTTGTGGTTAACAGCTAGGTTGCGATACCTGCGCCTTTGGCTACAACACATCCGATTTCAGCAGTCCTATTAGTTACCTTTTACAACATGCTTTTTAGGTGGCTGTGGATCTATTCTGTTTTTTCCTCAAAGATGGGGCCTTGGAACCCACAAGAAGAGTCACGGGTAATGTCTAGTGTGTCATTTGTTGCTAGTTGGGAACACAAGGAAATTTCAGGGCCTTATTACGTGATTATTATTGTTACGGAAGTCAATTATTGGTTAGTTGTAATAGTGCCTGGTTAAACAGATACAACCTAATAATGACTTGTGAAATATATTGAGCTGACTGAGTATTCTCAGGAGAAGGAAAGGGGTGTTTAGAGATCTAGATATACTTTTGGTAAGATGATGAAAGAGGAAGACTGCAGGTTACTTATACTGTTTTGCAGTTCAACTAAAATGTTTAACTTAGATTTTCTCTTTTGACACAGTTATGAAAGTATAATAGAATGTGCTGAAACCTGTCCGTTCGCCTGCTTTGACAACTAGCCTGGTCTAAACATTTGACCGCTATCATTCAGCCTGCTCAATGAACCCTAGTTTTTCCAAGTTGTCGGCTACGAGGTCTGAGAATAACAATACTGATGTAGCTTTCCCGTGTTTCACGTCTCGAAACTCTAACCCGTGGTAATTAGCCACCTGAGTGTCCACAAGCTCATATGTCTTCTGTCCGTTCGACTGGAAGATTGTATAATTCTTCAAACGGAGATGAGTTCCCTGGTCCAGCTGTTGAGCTAATGATAAATTCCACTGAGATAAATTATTGGTTTATTAGACACTTTGATCGCTGCTAGGAAGATCGCCTGAGTTAGCTGTTCTGTTACCTCATTGTATTTCATTTTGTAAAGATGTCTGTTGGGTTTGTGTACTTCGTTTGCCTTTAGAAGGAATTCTGGACTCAACGAATGCACCTCGTCACATTCTCCTTGTGAATTTGTACACTTGCATGGATAATTGCTTATCGTCTCCTTGCGAATTTGTGCACTTGCGTGGATAGTTGCTTACCCGCAAAAGTTGCGGATAAAGTGAGAATATTTCCTTGACAATTTGTGCAGCTACCTGTAATTATTACTATGGTAGGCAGACCATCAGCTCCGACACAGATCAGCAATAATATTCTACAAGTTGTTCAACTGGCAGCTGTAGATGTCAGACCTGATGATTTTTATAGAATAATGAACAATAAACTACAGTGGTTGCTATGGCTTTGCTGCACAGATTCATACGTAACACAAGAGACTGTTTGTATTGCAACCGTCAGATGTCATTTGTGTTAGGGCTAGAATGTTCGGATAGATTCTCGTGGCGATGCCGTCACTGTGATACTGGTTACATTGTACGGGCGGGTTTGTTCTTTGTCAGTTGTGAGCACCCAAGTGAAGCAAATTGTGATGATAATGTTTTACTGGTTGTTCAGTGTGAAGCTGAAACATGTGATGTTTTTTTTGAGATGTTTGACAAGATATGCAAAAAATAACTACATGTGAAATGCAATGTCTCTGAAGAGTCACCAACAATACACGAAGAGACAGAGTCACAAATGTCAGCATTAGAGACAAAGTTGGAACAAGAGCATGCATGGAACATATTGAAAGACAGAGAATGAAATGGTTTGGCCATTTAGTAAGAATGCAACCGGATCAGATTGCCTCTAAGGCCTTTTACAGTAGAACATCAGGAAGAAAGGCCAGAGGAAGACCCAGGAAAAAAATGGATAGATGGAGTAGCTGAATACGGCCAGAAGATCCAGAAAACTCACTCAAATCACGCGAGAGGCACAAAACAAATATTTTAAACCACGACACTGGGCTGCAACCTGGTAAAAGTAAGGAAGACAATAGATAGGTAGACAAGCTGTGGTCTATAGTAACTACAATAATTATTTTCAGGTTTTATATATATAATATTAATATGAGCAAAGAGGAAATTACTTTTCACAATGTGTGTCCAAAAACTTGATATTTACAGTAACTTGTTTGTTGATGACCAAACATCTTAGCAGCTGTAACCCCCTTCCCGTTGTAGAGGCACAAACAGATCATGACAGTCTGAGGAGAAGATGCTTAGAGTAGTTACCTGGGGAACTGGCTGACACTTATGGGAAAGGCGAGACTGATTTACATTTAGACAGTTACTGGTGCCATCAGAACTGGAGCTCTTTGTTTACTGCTGAAGATAGGGGTGGAGCACTTATGGGAGTGTTCCAAGTGCTGTGATGTCAGTTCTCAATTCAACATTTAACATTTTCTACACACACAAAAAACTGCCTATACTCAAAAAGGTCTTTAAAAAGGGCCAGTACTCACCACAGTGTGTTATAACATTACACTAGACTGTAGTGTTGACAAATAGTGGCCACAGAAAAAGGGCCAGTACTCACCACAGTGTGTTATAACATTACACAAAAAGGCTTCCAGTGATTTGATGCTCTAAATAATGGCCTGAAAAGGAAATTCATTATCAGGAAATGTCAAGTTATTTCTGATTTTGTTTGTTTTACATATTCACTTGTTTATTTGCAGATAACTGAATAACTGAAAGCTGCAGAAGGTCGGATGCATTAAACTGTAAAATGTGTGAGAACATGGAACAGACTATCACTGTGATGACAGAAGAAGAAGCTTCAGATCCTGGGCCTAATGATATTGTCATTCATCTTATCAATCCGTACAAGTGTGGTGTCTGTGATGTGGAGTTTGTGGACAAGCCTGTGTTCAAGGTATATCTTTTACTTGTGTTGCACCGTGAGTAGTTCAGTCATCATCATAAACCACTTCTGTCATTAAACTTCGTGGGAAGGAATAATTTGCCTTCCAGTGCACACTGGCTGGCACCAACTGTTGTGTTGCTGTAAGGGCGTAAAGTGTCTTTAATATTGTCGATCCTTTTTTTTCTTAGACATCCTCTTGCTCTTGAGGTATAGGGCCTGTGGTGGTGCTTGAAAGTATTCTTCTATTTCTTGTGATTGCTTTTCTGGTTTACGCCGACAGACAAGTTCTTGTGATAAACTTGACTATTTTTAGAAGTTCCATACAGCTTTGATTACAGTGTTGATTCAGTAGGCCAGAATCCCTTCTTAATGGTCTGCACAGAAACATTCATGTGGGACATTTTGCATACACAACCCGCTTGAGCCCAATGGTGGACTACTTAGCCGAAGCCTGTGCATACGCTTCTGATAGTATCATTATTCACTAGTTCTTGGATTGTTAAGTTGGCGGCTTTTAGATTCAGTGAAAAAATATTAAACAGGCTGGAACAACAAAGTGCTATGTCATCTTTATAGAACCAATAACATCAGACAGACAAGTGATGCACCAATTAGTCTTCAACAGAAGCATGACATGGAAGCAAAAAGCGACACAGAAAATGAATCATATGTATCTTTCAGTGCATTAGGCACCAGTCAGTGTTAAATGGGTGTGTAAGGTTGCATTGTGATTGAGTCAGTCATAAAGGACAGCAAAGGATATTGCCTGGATTAAGCCTTCAGGATCAGAGCCACCATAGGAAATAAAAGGCAACACAGCACATGGACTGCATGGTGAACATCATAATTTTATATGTGTCTTTCATTACATTATGAGTCCGGGATAAAGTTAGTTGCAATTCCTTTACAGGATGTTGCAGAACCAATCCAGCATAGTTTGTTTACTAGGTATATTTTACATTTGGTAGTTTGCTATTGCTTTCTTCAATGGTCAGCTCTTCAGTGACCGATTCATGGATAAAGCATGTCTTTTACTGTATTATGAGGGATTCATTGATAAAAATGTATAATTAAGCAATTTGCTGGTAAAAAAATGTCCCTGTTCAGCATCTTGTCTGTGAGGTACTGACATCACTGTTGTGAAATCCATGAAATAATTGGAATCTTTCTTTCAAATTTTACTTTCCTCATCTATTCAGTATCTTCCTTTTCATCTCCCTTTTATGTGCCTGTCTTATGATGAATTAAGCTAGAGTGGCTCTTATTCTAGCCACATCGCTCTCTCTCTTTCTGTGAGAGAGAGAGAGAAATGAACAGGTCACTTGACTTGTTGGGGGGGGGGGGGGGGGGGGGGGGGGGGGTTTGAGACTGTCTGATCACCTGTTGAATGGGGAACAAATTAATGATCATATGATGCTAGAGTTTGTGATAATCATACAACAGAAAGTTTCTTTGTCAACACAGGAGTCAGACAGGGATGCATACTATCCCCCTTTTTGTTCAATTTGGCTATTGACTGGCTGATGAAGGTAGTTACACGAGATAGAAAAAGAGGTATCAGGTGGTCACTCAACCTCTGTTTTAGAGGATTTGGATTATGCAGACTGACATCAGCCTTATATCAAGCCGTCATGTGGAACGCTCAAGAAAAGATTGAAAGACTTTCAACAACAGCCCTTAAATGATGAAGCAATAGAGGAAGTTTAAGAATTTATATACCTCGGAAGTGAAGTTACTCCAGATGGAGATTCTGAAAAGGATCTAACATAAAGAATGAACAAAGCAAATCAAGCATTTGCCAGGCTTAACAATATATGGAAGTCAAAGGGTTTTAGTTTGGAGACAAAACTTAGAATATACAGGAGCAACATTTTAGGAATACCATTATTCAACAGTGGCCCGTGTGTCACCGGGGCCCTCACGGGAAGCAAAGAATAGTGACACTGCATCCTACCAGGCATGTCGTAAGAGGTGACTTAGGGTAGGTATGGGCTTGAGGTTGGCTACCTCATCCTGTAAAAACCAACCAACCATGGATAAGTCAAAAAGAGAAGCAAGTAAAATCCAGCCAACCAAGATGAGGGAAAGCTCTTCAAATAGAAGAAGTGACGTACCTCCTCTCAGCTAGGAAAACCTCCAGAATTGGCACCTGGAATAATGAAGGAAGGCCCAAAAACACACGGAGAAGAGAGCTGGAGAATGAAGTTAGAAAGATGGGGAGAGCTCCATGCAATGGCGAAGGATAAGAACGACTTGGCGTGAGTCGGTTGAGGAGCTATGCTTCATTGGGGGATGGAAAGGCAGAAGAAGAAAAAGAATTATTCAACAGTGAATGTTGGAAAATGACAGCGGGAAATTACAAAAAAACTTGAGACTTTTCAAAATAAATGTTTCAGTAGAATTCTACGAATATTTCGGTCAAACAAGATCACAATTGAAGAACTGAGGAGGAAAAACAGAATTTGCATCACTGGCAAGTGTTATCAAAGTAAGACGATGGAGATGACTTGGAAATGTTTGCAGAATGCCTTGTGACACTGGCAAAAACACCTATCTGGTCAATAGCAGATAGGAAACCTGGAGAAGGACAATAGAACAGGAAATGAAGAAATGTAAACTGACATGGGATACCATGGGCAGAAAAGCAGCAGACCGGCAGCAGTTAAGATGACTGGTGAATGTCTTATGTGTCAACAGCGACAGGAAGAGGATAGAGATAGGATGTGCACTCATCACTAGGGTTCTGGAACAAGACGAACAGAGGCTAACAAAATTTGACTAACAACCAGAACTTTTCTCTGGAGTTCACAGACATGAAGAATAAGAACATGATCATGAAGCAATTCAAGTTACCCATTACATCCCATTTTGAGAAGCACTGTTTTTGGGGTTGTGTATCCCTGCCAACTATCCTTTTTAAGGGCAGAGTTAGAAAAAGAAGAAATGACACTAGTCACTAGTTGTATATTTACTTTTTATTATTTACACTTACTTTGATAAATGTTTGCTAACCAATAGCTGTGTATTACTAAACTGCACTTACTTAGTGTTAATGTTTTATGTTGTGTAGGGTCAACATATTTGCTCATTTAGAGCATATTAAAGATAAGCCAAATCAGATTGTGATGATTATCGGTCTGCCATCAGAGTACCATGGTAGAGTGACACTTCTTCTTTTATACTTCTGTCAGAAAACCTATGTCAAGAGGTCGGTAGCCTTGATGAAAACTATTGTGCAGTCCATATCTCCCCCTATAGTGCAGTCCAAATCTCCCCTATCATGCAGCCCAAATCTCCCCTATCATGCAGCCCAAATCTCCCCTATCGTGCAGCCCAAATCTCCCTTATCGTGCAGCCTAAATCTCCCCTATCGTGCAGCCTAAATCTCCACTATCGTGTAGTCCAAATCTCCACTATCGTGCAGTCCAAATCTCCACTATCGTGCAGTCCAAATCTCCCTATGTACCATACAGCTTTGACTTCATTAAGGTTTGAATTGTCCTAATCGGTTCTCTGTTACAGTTTTACAGTCGACAGTGTGAGGGCACTTGCTTAGAATTTTCTGATGTGTAGTTGCAAGGAGACATTTATCTGTTTCCTACACTGAAAAATGTGAACATATCTTGGTGAAATCTGTTGTGTCCTGTCCTTTGTCTGAATATTATAACACATTGTCTATCTCTAGAAAAGTGATTAAGCTAGTCAAGAGAAAATTTAGTGTTTGGTATCCAGCCACCTTTCTTAGATTGTATTATCTTAGTCTCTTGGTGGGTTAAGTCACTTTTATTGCACCATATCATTGATGCTCCTGACCAGTCTTTCCACTGTTTCATTGCCTTCCAAGCCACAGTAACATATTATTCACAGCAGTACAGATTATTCCACTGAAGAGACTAAGTGAATCAGCTGTTGCGTCAAGTCTACAAACTGTATCTTTTGGGTTAACAATTGCTTGTAGATCTGACATATCATCAGTCAAAAAACCACACTGCTATATTTGCTGTGCTGTTGTCTGTTCTGGAAAGAACATGCCGCCAGAGGTGCAGCTGCCTCTGCTCTGTAATCAGAGCAATATGAACCTGTTGGTATAGCTTTTTCAGTTAGGAGTTGACTAGCAAGTTACATTCTGCAGGTTGGAGCGGAGGGTTCTATCAAGCAGGTCTTTGACTTTGATACATTTTGTTAAACAACTAAGTTGCATTTACTCAGTGCTGATGTTGTTGTCTAGGATCACATGTTTGCTCATTTGGAGCATACCAAACACGAACACCCAAGCTCACAGATTGTGATGTGTATCACCCTGACACCAGAGACTCCTGGTGGGATGACAGTGACACGAGACATTCTGAACCTTGGAGAGGATGGTTCCATCAAGCAAGTATGGCAGGTCAGTAAGGGCTTTTCTGAAAGCTCAGCTAGGTAGACATGAGAGGTACACCAGATGGCAGGTCAGTAAGGGCTTTTGTGGAAACTCAAGTCTGCTAGGTAGGCAGGAGAGGCACACCAGATGGCAGGCCAGTAAGGGCTTTTCTGGAAACTCAGTCAGCTAGGTAGGCAGAGGAGAGACGGCAGGTCAGTAAGGGCTTTTTTGAAAACTCAGTCAGCTAGGTAGACAGGAGAAAATAAATGTTTTTGGCTGTAAAGGAAATGTTTTGGGGAGTGAAGGAAATGGTCTGGTAAGTACAGGAAATGTTCTGAGGAGTAAACTTGATATTCTGAGGAGTAAAGGAAATCTTCTTCTTCTTCGCGTTCACCAGCTGTACACTCTGGCGGAAAGTTCTGGTTGATCGTCCACTACTGAACTGCAGTCCCGCTCCAGAACCTGAGTGTTGCGTGTGCATCAGTTTTATAGATCTCATTCTCTTGAATACAGACTGTTGGTTCCTTGCCTCTCCGGCAGATGCACTCCGACTTCAAAGGAAGCTCCCCAATTAGTCGACTCTTACGACATGCTTTTGGGGAGGCAGTGGGTCTATTCTTGTTTTCCCCACAATGGGGCCCCGGAACCCACACGGGGGAGTAAAGGAAATGTTCTGGGGAGTAAAGGCAATGTTCTGGGGAGTACAGGAAATCTTCTGGGGAGTAAACTTGATGTTCTGAGGAGTAAACTTGATATTCTGAGGAGTAAAGGAAATGTTCTGAGGAGTAAAGGAAATGTTCTGGGGAGTAAAGGAAATGTTCTGGGGAGTACATGAAATGTTCTGGGGAGTACATGAAATGTTCTGGGGAGTACATGAAATGTTCTGGGGAGTAAAGGAAATGTCCTGGGGAGTACAGGAAATGTTCTCGGGAGTACAGGAAATGTTTTGGAGAGTAACATTGATATTATTGGGAATAAAAGGAATGCTGGGAAGTAAAGTCACCAGGTAGGATACTGACTACATCACCCACCCGGTGGGAATCAGACTGTAAAATGTGAGGCTAACAACGTGTGACCAGTAGTGTACTAGGTTCACAAGGTGCATTATATTTGTGTATTAGAGAGAGAGAGATACTGCCATTGTGTGCAACATATTTATACTATTGGGGCTGTGTGTTTGTGTGTCTCATTCCGATTCAGACTGATATATGTGTAAACATGTATATTTAGTTAGTTGCTTATCCTTAACAAGAGGTTGCAGAACCAACCCCAGAATTTTTGGCTGTTGTGGTTTTTCTAGGCAAATTTGTGTCCAGTAGTTTGCCGCTGCTTTCTGGACGGTCAGCTTCTGGATACCACTGTCTAAACCAGTGCAAGGCAGCTAGAATCAAACCCGGCATTACGAAGTGCGTTCGCAACGCCTAAGCCGCAGATGCTGACACATATATATATATATGCGAACACACTTCATTTGCATTTCCACAATCCATGATCTCCTGCAGCATGTATCAGTTCGTGTGCCGACACGCCTCCATGCCATGCAACAAGATTTGTCAAGAATCTTCTCTCGTTGTCTTCCTCTATCCCTTCTTTCACAGATCTTTCAAGTGGTCACAACAAGTTCTATTTTCTTTCTTGGCCAAAAAATGATGACTGTCTCTTTCTGATGTCTGTGATAAGTTGTCTTCGGGCTCCCGCCTATTTCAAAACCTCTTGTTTTTATTTTTATTTTGGCTGTCCAAGGTATTCGAAGCATTCTTCTGTAAAACCACATCTCTGAGGCCTCAAGAAAGGGTTTGGTCTGCCTTCTGATTGTCCAGGATTCACAGCCATAAGTTAAAACGGAATATATGTAGCAAGCAAAAATTCTTTTTTTAACTCGCAATGACAAAGATATATTGTACAAGATGTTCTTCATTTTATATATATATAAATAATAAAATTTTTTTTTCATAATGCAGCCAGCCAATGCCAGTATGAACCAGGCATCACCACTTCGGGAGCTGGAAGAAGCTGGTCTCATCAAGTTGGATCATCCAAAGTTTGAGCTGGTTGTACCCAAGCCAGAGCCTCTGCCCAAAGCCAGATCGATCATTGGCAGCTTTAACAGTGCTAAAATGGTTGCACACCAAGGACAACCAGTGGAGTTACTTACAGCTGGGGTGATTCCGCTTGAGGAGACTGAGGAGGTGGCAGGTCTTCTGAAGGAAGAAGTGGAGAATGTGGAGACAGACTTGTCCCATATTGTGGACAACCGAAATGGTTCTTACAGTTTTGCCTTTAAGGGGCCAAATAATGAGTTTCAGCACATTCAAATTGTCGGGCAGGAGGGCATCAAGGGGGATTTGATGATGGAGTTGACCAGCATCCAGGATAGACGCAGAACAAGCAGAAGCAGCAGCAATAAAAGCAACGAGTGTGATATTTGTGGTAAAATTCTGTCCAGTTCCACAAATCTTTTGCGTCATAAGATGTATCACAGTGCTGAGAGGCCCTTCAGATGTGATATTTGTGACAAGGGTTTCAAGGATGTGAGTAACTTGAAGAAGCACACTATGATACATAAGCGGATATTTCCTTGTCATTTGTGTAAGAAGTCATTTCTAAGGAAGTCTCTCCTGGCTCTTCACCTCCTGCGCCATGAGTCTCACACAGCTGTGGTCAAGACTGGAAACTCTATGAAGGAGATCACTCTGAGGACCTTCGTCGATGATGATGGAACTCGTGTGGAGGAAATGAGCATGGCAGCTTTAAATGGACAGACCTTTGAATACAAGCACCGTATTGTCAAGGCAGATCCTGCCACTGACAAGAGTTTGAAGGATGACAGTCTCACTGATGAGAAAGAGCATGAGGTGCTTGATGCGGGAGTATCTGCAGAAGCTGTGTCTGTGAGTTCAGGCAATGCAGATATTAAAGGTGGTGTCCAGAGGCCTATGTTTACTGTCACCATGGGTGGGCTGCAGGTAGCAAGTCTTGATCAGGGCACTAGTACAGATGATGCACAGAATGTTTCTCTGGGAAGTAAAGGTGCTGGCAATCCTGATGGACTTGATGCAGATGACCTGCCTGAGCTGAAGATCCTACCAGTTCCAGAAGAATTTGTGAAGATGTACCAGTGTGGACACTGCGGGAAGAGAACTGTCCAACGTGGCAACATGATGAGGCATCTGATACATCATTTGAAGGAGAAACCATTTGGTTGCGATGAATGTCCTAAACAGTTTGTGGACAAGGGGGAACTTGTTAAGCATAAGAAGACGCATACCAAGCCATATAGGTGCCCTCAGTGTAATGGTGCTTTTGCTCATAATGTGCAGCTGATGAAGCATATACAGAGTGAATGTTTAGGAAACCTGGAGCAGCTTAACTACACTGTCATGGAAGATGGGAAGACCTACAAGTGTGACATCTGCTGTATTGAGATGAAAAGGCTAGGCAACATGATCAAGCATGTTGGAACCCATGGGGCCAGCAGCAGAAGAAGCTCTTGGAGTCGAAAAGCCATGCTGAGCCCAAAGAAAAGTGTCCCAATACCAACTTTTGGCAGCAGTGACAGAAGTAAGCCTGCAGGTTCCGTACTATTATGATTCTGTTCACAAAGCATTCTTCTGTGGTTTTTGCTCAAAGTCGTATTCTCAGAAGGCTAATGTCCATCGCCATGTGAGAATGCACACAAAGGACAGGCCGCATCGCTGCATGCACTGTGACCGCTGGTTCCCCTGTGCAAGCACTCTCAAGAGACACATTCAAATGCACACCAAGCCCTTTAAATGTGAGAAATGCTCTTGCGCGTTTTCACGCAAATTCTTCTTGGAAGCTCACATGAAGAATCACTCTGAGAAAGAAAGACTTGAGGACAACCCAGACTATGCTTTGCTGGAAGATAAGTCTGGCTACTTCTGTAAACACTGTGACAAAATGTTGAGCGAGAGATACAGAATGATGAATCATGTGAAGCTACATCTAACTAAACGTCTGTTTGAATGCCCTACATGCAACAAATGCTTCAGTTGCCGCTACTTGCTTCTAAAGCATAAAAAGACTCACAACAAGCCTCATGTGTGTGTTGTGTGTGGAGAAGCATTTACCAGGAAATTTTTCCTCATGCTGCACAGGAAGAAGATGCACAACTTCCAAAAGAACATTCCGGAAATGAAGGATGAGCCAGTTGAAGATAAAACAGAATCAGATGAGTCGTTTTTTTGCTCCATTTGTGGGGCTCCCTTTGCCAGGTTGGTAATCAAAATAAACCATGAGAAAAAATGTGGGGAAGAGAGCAAGGTTATGGTGCGGCTGCCAGATGGCAAGGGTTATAAATGTAAGGTCTGTAACAAAGTTGCTACTTTAAAACACAATCTCATGGTTCACATCCGAAAACATGATGTAACCGATGTGGACAGTAATGAACATAATGATCAGCACGATATTAAATACATTCAGGAGGAAACAGCAAAAGAAGAGAAGTCTTCTGGACAGCAACAGGTATCAGCATTGGTTAAATCTGAAGAGCCATCAGCAAAACAAATAAAAATAGAAAGCTCACCTGAAAATCAAGCATCCACACCTGCAAATACGCCTGTAGCTGCTTTAAGAGCTGCTAAGGCAACAAGAGAAGATTCAACCTCTCTTGGTACAACCCCTCTTGGTAGCTCTCGACGACCAGCAAGGACACAAAAGGTGCCAGCGCGGTTTCTGGAATAATTTGTTGCTGTAATGTAACTAAAGTGTAGCTCCTTTTCTTTGCTTCAGATGGAATTTTTCATGGAGAAACCATATGTAAATGAACTTGTAGAAAGAAAGTCAAGACTTGAAACAATTTGACAAGCATTGTTGTTAGCTTCCCGATTCTAATATTAAAAAAAAATGTATATTGTAGGGTGCACATTTTTTCTTAAACTTTCTTTGCAATAGATAGAAGGAGGTCTGGATTTTTAATGTTTTTATTTGTGAAGTTATAAAGGTTTCTCACTGTCCATAATACAAGGTCCGACAATTAAGTAATGAGACTGATTTTATTATGGCTGAGACAAAAAGGCCATCTATGATTCACAGCATGGAATCCAAAGAGGCAACCTTTGTCTATGATCTGGCAACTTTTCATTGCCGCCCAATAAGCAGACAACAAACAAGCTGCCATTTTGTTAACCTAGTCAGAGGTGCATTGTTACATAATCAGAATGGAGCAAAAAAGCTGACATAAAATTCTGTTTAAAACTCAGAAAAAGCGCCATTGCAACAGTTGAATTGATGCTACACGTTTATGGGGATAATTGTTATCTCCCTAACAGATTTTCAGCTGGTGTTCAGAAGTGGTGTGGAAATGATTATTACCACTGCAACTAGACCTGAATGCCCAATTTCTGTTCATAATAAGGAACTCATTGCAAAAATCCGAGAACGGATATAAGAAGATCATTGTTTGACTGTGAGGATTATTGGTAGATGAATTTGGTTGTAATGCAGAGACTATTCGTAAAATTTTAGTGGAAAGATTTGGGCAAGAAAAAAGTTGCTTGTCGATTTGTATTCAACACCTGGCCAATTTGTTTCTTCTTCATGACAATGCACCAGCTCAAAGCGCGATAGCTGTACAGGAATTTTTGGCCCAAAAAGAAGTGTGTTCTCAACCATGCACTTTATTCCCCTAGATTTGTCTCCCTGTGACTATTTTCTATTCCCAAAATTAAAGTTGCCATTGAAAGGACGCTTCTTTGACAATATTGATGACATCCAAAGTGCTATAAACATCGACTTTAAAAGCCATAACAACAGAAGAACTACAGAGGTCGTTCTAGTGTTTGTTAGATCATGCCACTTGCTGTATCATTGCACAAGGGGCTTATTTTAAATAAAATACAGGTTATACCTTCAACTGTTGGTTATTTAAATTTTTATGAAAAGGTCTCATTACTTAATTGTCGGACCTTGTTTGTTCTGAAATAGATTGCATACTGTCCATTACTTTCATACAGTACTTTTTGGAGTTCTAAATACGTCAGTCATTATATATCCAATTCCCGTCCTTTTTAGAATGGAATTTTTCGTTATTTGAAGCCCTACTCTGACTCTTGCCAGGGGCCGCAATATGGCCTGGCCATAAATATGGCCTAAAGGCTGAACGCGGTTTCTGAGACCTCTCCACAGTGATCCTCACCCACATGGTGGCACATTGTGTCATTGGGTGTTTATCGCTTGTGTTATGTCCTGGTGGGGTAGAAAGTCAGTCAGTCTAACTCATTAATTGCTGCCTGTGCTGCATTATATATAAACTTCCCTACAGTGTTCCAATATTCTTCTATTTCTTGGCATTCTCCGGCAGTAAACGCTGGCAAAGAGTTATGGTTGTTTTTCCAATTCTGGACTCTTGTTTGTCCCAGAACTTGAGCTTTGCATGTACATTGCTTAATGTTGCATGCAGACTGTTGGTTGCTTACTTCTTAAGCAGATGCACTTCTACTTTAAAGGAAACTTCTATAATTAGCTGCCTCCTACAACATGCTTGTTGAGGGGCAGGGTTTGTTTATTCCCCCCACCCCATGGAGATCCAGAATACACGCACTATGTCTTTTCATTTATCTGTATTTGCCCTTAAAAAGGCGATTGGCACGCTGTCTGTTTTTTTTTTTTTTCTTCTCCGTGTTTACTGGCTGTAAATTCAAGCAGAAATGTCTGGTTGTTGATCCAATTTTGGACTTTATAGTCTTGTTCTAAAACTTCAGTTTTGCAGGTGTGGTTATTTGTATGCAGATTGTTGGTTCTTTGCCTTTTAGGCAGAAGCACTCAAGCTTCAAAGGATGCCCCCAGTTAGCTGACTTGTTGGGGAAGCAGAGGGTCTTGTTGTCCCCACAATGGGGTCCCGGATCCCACATGAGGATAGCATGGTTTGCAAATAGGTATTGAACAAGGACAAAAAACAAGCCTGATGAAACTGGCAGCAGGAAAATGAAAGAAGGTGAGCCAATCAGTTCTTACTGGGTACGTTCAGCATGGAGACACTGAGATGGCTGCTGCATGGGAGGACAACGCACCATCTGTTTGGACCGATGTGCTAGAATGTCCATATGGACAAATAACAAGTTGTGGTTTGCAGCTAGGCTATGATGTCTACACCTTTTGGTCCACCACATCCAATTTCAGCAACTCCTCTAATGTGTTGTCTATGCTTATTGGAATGGGGGGCCCAGTGTATCTATCCTTTCCTCCCATTCTTGTAAACTGTTTTTATCAACTGTTTACTGTGAATTAAAACCAATTTTACTGATCTTGATTTGATTAACTTACTGTTCACCAAGCACCTGTATTCATTGGTTACTTCAGTATCTCTACACGTTTTAACTCCTAAGAGCATTTTTGGTGAAGGATTTAATACTTTGATTGCATTGAATTATTTCATGATTTTTAAAGTCGTAATAAGCCATAAACAGGGTATTTAAAAATTATAACATGGACAAAAGAAAAGAAAAAATAACTGGTTACAGTTATTCTACCTTGAAATAGGTAATTTCTGCAGATGCGCCGATAGATCATTACGGTCTGAGGAGAATGGCACTGCGAGGAGTTAGCAGGGGATGTGGCTGACATCAACACTCGGTGAAAGGATGAGACGGATATGCAATAAGACGGTTACTGGTGCCATCAGAATTGGAACTCTCCGCTTGCTGCTGCAGATGGGGACAGATCACTTATAGGAGTGTTCTGAGTGCTGTGATGTTGATTCTTAATCCAACATGGGTAATTATATGCCTCTGCAAAGACAGTGGTGTGTGTGTATGTGATAGTTAGGCAGCAGGTCAACCTTGTCCTCCCCCCACCATCTAATACCCACACTTTTTTTATTGCGTGCAGCTGGATCTCTCATCTCACAATATGACCACAAATGACAGTTGTCTTGTTAAGGTGTAGGTCGTTATTTGTCTTTGAAATGGTTTCATGTGGATAGAAAAAATAAAGCGAAGAACCCTTTTGGCACAACAGGCATATATTGTTAGACCTGTATTTGTATAGACGGATGTGATGTGGTCAGTGTCACGCTGGTCACCTTTATGTCCCTGGACATTATTAGGTACCCATTTTATGCAGGATCCACCCGAGAGCCAATATCAGTTTTGAAATTTTTCTTAAAACTGTGTTATATGGATTAGAGCCTGCAGTAGTCGATCTTGATGAAGTCCGAAAGAAAATGGAGGTAATGGTTAGATTTAATTAGAAAACAATAGTTATAGAAGTTCTCTCATCTAATGACTGCCAACACACAGCATACCCCAGTGAGCAATAATGTGCAGGCTGGGGGTAAATCAAAATAGAGGCTGACCATGTATTTGATGGAAAGATGGAATAAAAGAGTCCAGAGGAAGACTGCTACGAAGCACACCAAGTGCACTTACCATGCAGGCAGATGTGCTATGTTACCAAGCCTTGGCGTATGACCAAATCATGTTTTCTTTATGTATAATCTTTAATAGTCTGGCAGAATTTGTTTCGTGTATGACAGTTGTCTTTTTTGGTTTTTGTACTGTAAGTATCAAAGTAAAGAAACCTTTTTCCGCACATGTAGGGTGACCATAAGTCCTTTTTTTAGCTGGGACTGTAATTTTTTTTTTTTTAGGTGGGCCCAGACCGTTCCGTCAATTCTCATCTTTGATAGGAGCAATGGAACGTTTTTGGGTTATTTTCTTTTAGTATTTGCAGAACTGTCTGGGTTTACCTAAAATCGATACTCTCCTGGCAATATGCTCAGCTAGACTCAAGATTTGTTGTAGACCAGTTGGCACTTGGTTCAGTGATGTGGTCAGTAAGCATCATGCTGGCCACCTTTGCTTATCCAGATATAACTTAATAACCATTTTAGGCCATGGCAGCCTGCAAGCAAAAGTCCATTTTTAATAGAGAAATAATCTGACTTGCTGCAGATTCTCACCTTTTGGTTGGCAGGTGAGCATCTGGCCACTTTGTACTGCAGATTCTCACCTTTTGGTTGGCAGGTGAGCATCTGGCCACTTTGTACTGCACATTCTCACCTTTTGGTTGGCAGGTGAGCATCTGGCCACTTTGTACTGCACATTCTCACCTTTTGGTTGGCAGGTAAGCATCTGGCCACTTTGTACTGCAGATTCTCACCTTTTGGTTGGCAGGTGAGCATCTGGCCACTTTGTACTGCAGATTCTCACCTTTTGGTTGGCAGGTGAGCATCTGGCCACTTTGTACTGCAGCTTTTGTTTATACTAGTACATTTTAAATAGCATCAAAAGCATTCACATCTGAATCTTTGTTTGTAGATACATTGCATTTCTCATGTTTGTTTGACTGGCTGTGTAAACAGTTGCCCATAATGAAAATGCATCATTAATGTATATATATATATTTAGTCCTCACTGATAATACATTATTGGGAAATTGTGTCATTTTTTTTCCTTAGCTTGTCTTCGTATAAGTTTATGTGTGCTTACTTTGTAAAGATATATAAGATTCTGTTGAAATTTAATGTATGGTGATGTGCAACCAAAAAATAAATTGGTAATACTGTTTCAGGGATGAAAACTGTCCAAACTAAGAAATGTGTCTTGTATATTGTAGCTGTGAATCTCATTTGAAAGACATTATTTTTGGTATTTAGTCGCCCTGTAAAATTGGCCAAGAGGCCAGGTAAATAATAATTCTATCCTCTTCTGTTCGTTATCTCCTAATGGAGCATATGCCCTCAACTAATGCCAAGTCATCCTATCCTTTGCTGTCACATGCAGCTTCTCCCCATGCCATTTCTATCTTTTTGACTCACTGCAAAGGCAGCATTTCAGAAGATGAAAAGTTTCTTATGTAATAAATCACTCTCATTAAACATCAGAAAACAAGCATTGAGATGTTATATGGAGCCTGTTCTATTGTGTGGTAGTGAATCTTTGAATGTGAGCAAACAAATTAAGAAGAGTTTGGAGGTAACTGAGATGTGGTTCTTGAGAAGAATGTTGTGAGTACATTGGACTGCCAGAATAACTAACAATGATTGCCTGGAAATGGCTAATGAAAGTAGAGCATTATATGCAACAATGAGAAGGAGACTTTGGTCATGTGGTGAGAAAAGGAGCATTGGAAAATATTATGATGACTGGAAAGATCACTGATAGCAGAGGCAGACCAAGAGAAATGATGGTGGATGGCTTAAGACAGTGACATGAAGGAATATCATGTGTGGAATTGATCCAGAATACCAAAGACTGAGATCTGTGAAGAAGCATGAATGCTACGCCAGCTGGCAAGGGACTTGATAATGATGACCTCAGAGTTGTGTACCATCTTCAAGGTTATTGCTTACCAATCCCAGACTGTCTAAACAGTTTTATTTTCAGTATTTGCCATCTTGCTCTTCAGGTTCTTGCTACAGTACAGACCCACACATGCACCAGACTACAGTTTACGTTGTAACCATTGTTTGGTGCCCCAGTATAGCTGTGTGCAGTTTTGCTACTCAGTTGGACAGGGTTTCTGCCACGTGACCTGTTTGATTCTCATCTTTGAGATGTTAATCCTAAAGACTACAATCATAGAAAGGAAAAAATTTATATAAGAAATAATATTCCTACAATACAACTAATGAACACAAATCAGAGAGGAGGTTCGTAGAAAAACTGTCCGAGTAACCAGAAGAGATGAAATTAAAATGAAGAAATTAGAAGACCACGACTGAAATCAGCCATACAGTTCATAAGGAGCAGATTAGATTCTGTGGCCATCTTATGAGAAAGCCATGTTACCAGCTGTAACAGACCGCATGTTGGAACTCTCCGTAAACATAAACAAGTCTTCTTACCTTGTCTACAGGAGCTGTGGTGTCGCAATAGAGAAGTTTTTGTTCGAAATCCTTGGGTTCAAATCCTCATTCTGAATATTTTGACAAGGGCTCACAAATTGACCAAGCCTGTAATTGGTACCAGGTCATCATTGGCAGTAAAAGTGACTGGCCTGATGCAGTCCACATCACTCATTGAGTGCCAACTGGTCTATGAAACTGTTGTAGCTCCGTATACTTATGTGTGAAAATGCCTGTTATTTTTTTCCTTATCTGTGTGCTGATTACTAATTAAATAATAGACATTACAGCAAAATTGGGCATACTAAAAGATGTATGTGGTCATAAGTACAGTAATAAAGAGCACCACCTGTTGGAGTGTAAGAAATGTGAACTCCATAGAAAACCGTTGACTGACTAAGAACCTCTGTGAAATACCTATGATGATGGAAAACTTGTTGACGGCTCCAGAGTCATATGCGTGGTAATGACAGTTTATTACTAGAACCAAAAACTAAAAGAAGAATAATTAACGCCCACGCCATTTTCAAAGACATTTAGGCTATCCTCCGAATAACGGCCACCCAAAAACACACCCTAGCAGGGCTTCAGTCACATGTAAATTTAGGAATTCCGGCGACTTAAATTGCAGACCGGCGACTATACCGCCACTGGCGAGAGTATCTCCTGCGCCGCTACACGCGGAGCAGGGCTAAACTAGATGGCTGGGACTCACGAGCAGCAGCTTCCGCATCTCCTGCAGCTTTGCTCGTGAGTCCCAGCTATTTAGTTTAGCTCTGCACGTAGCGGCTCGGCAGTGGCGGTATAGTCGCCGGAAGTCTGCAATTTACATATGACTGAGGCCCTGTTTTTGGCCGCCATAATATGTGGCAGTTATTCGTAGGATAGCCGAAATTTATCCTGAAGATAAAATTGACAAGGATAATAAATTAGTATACTAAGGGCACAATAAATCCACTATTTTAATGACACAGTGTTAGTGAGATTTTATAAATATTCATATACAATTTCGGCTATCCTCCGAATAACGGGCACAAAAGATGGCGGCCGCAAAAACACCATAACAGAGCCTCTGTCACGTGTCACCTGCGCACTTCCGGTGACTTAATTTGCGGTTTTCCGGCGACTACATCCAGCTACCGCATCTCCTGCAGCTTTGCTCGTGAGTCCTAGCCATCTAGTTTAGCCCCAATGCACACGGCGTGGGAGATACTCTCGGTAGTGGCGGTAGTCGCCAAAAAACCGCAAATTAGGTCGCCTGAAGTGCGCATTGACTTCATTGATCATTTGTTGACCGGGTTAACTTTCCGGATATTTTCGTGTGACGGGTACATGTTGTCTTATTTATGTGGTGTTCTCTTTATCTGTAACCTGTCGGCTCAATGGCTAAGTCGATGCGAACGCTTCGGGATGCCGGGTTCGATCCCAGCTGCGGGCCATGCGCCCTGCGTTGGTTTCGACAGTGGTATCAAGAAAGCCGACCGTCCAGAAGCAATGACAAACTACTGGAAGTAAATTTGTCTAGAAAAACCACACAACAGCCAGGGGCTGTTGGGGTTGGTTCTGCAACGTCCTGTAAAGGATACGCATTTAACCTCTCTTTATCTACATGTGTTGCCCCGGAGACCGTCTCCAGGGAATCCACGTCTAGGCAGGCTCGCCCTGAAGGGAAGACAGGGGCGGATCATAAGCATTCCCCGCCATTCAAGCGACTTCCATAAAGGCAGAGCTGTCTTATAGTGCTCTAGTTTGGGGCTGACCCAAGGATTCGTCACGTCCTGCATATGGCTGCTTAATCTCACTTACGTATGTTGGGCTTCCCAGTCGTCATGGGCTGCGCCCCCGGAAATCAGCAGGAGCAGCCCTCGCTTCTGAGACTTGAATGGCCACACAAATAGGTACATTTTCTTCGGCAGGTTTGATACCTTTAACTGTTTCTAACTGGGAACTTAGCAAGACAGTGCGGCAAGAACATGCATCCGTCCTGGCTCCCCTGTGATCGGTGTAACCGCGCCACGAAACAATAATACAAATTACATTATTGTCTTCAATAAATAATTACACAGTATATAAGATAACAAATATATACTCTGAGAAGTTGATGAATACTTTTTATCCCAACTATAACCTTGAGTGTTAAACAGGATATTGTTGGGAAAATTACTTCTACTACGCAAAAATTGTCCGTCTCTGACAGCAAATATTTTGATGCTGATTATTTTGGTTGCTGCACCAGAAATTGTGTATATAAGTAACCGGTCTTTTTAGGAGAAGAATAGAATTATAATAAAGCCATCACTCCTTAACTGAGGAATACCAAAACTGCTGAAGTGGCTCGAATATATTGTGTCTAAAGTTTTTCCCCCGGGACAATATTATATAAGGAGCCATTCCTATTATGAGAAGTAGAAGGTAGGTGAGACCCACTGCGATAGAAAATGTGGACACCTGGGAAATATCTAGCTAAAGACTAACCCACAATTCATAAAGCCCCCAACTGTGTTTCACATAAAAGATGAAGAATTATTCTTATAGAACCAACATACATACTGGCGTTCGAAGTGATACGATTGAAGATAACATTTCAACATTTAATGATCAAACTTCAACAACATATTACCCAGGGACCATTCTCAGGACCAAAAATCTAGTGCCAAAGCACTATAGTTTATAAGCCTTCGGGACAGAGCATAAAACATTTGATTAAGAGCATGACACAATCACATCTGTATGTTCATGAACAGACAATCTACTGTCATAATGGATACTCGTCAGGTTCAGGTTGGGAGTTATGCTCCTCTCCTGTATCAGACTGGATACTGTACATAAACAAAATTTTTTAAACCAAGATAAGTAATGGCATTGAGGCAATTCTCCAATGGGTCTAGGCTCCTTTCTTCCGAGATCATATTGTTGACTTCAATAACAGCCCCTTTCTTCCGGATGTAGTTTCTGTCTTTCTCTTGAATTGGGCAGAGTGACTTGTTCATCACGCTGCACATCCAGTTCCTTGCAAAGCGTAGACTGGCATTAAGGTACACAGTCCATAGGTTCACTGTACCGAGGAACATGCCAAAGGACATGACTTCGTATCCCTGGGGGGTGCAGCCTAAGGCTGTAAAAAGGGAACATTTTACTAAGGGGACAAGACGTTTCCGTAACCAACACAGAACGAGCGTCATCAGTCATTGTTACTTGTGGAGCTTTTGAGGAGGAGATCGGAGCGCCCATGGATCTGTCCGGAGTGCTGTAATGATTATACTTTCTAATCACTAGTCCCTAGGTCCAGGTTGTAGGTTCTGCTTCTTTGATTTGTACAGCCTTCTCCTTACACCGCAATAGCTTCTGGTAGATTGCAGGCTGCCATTTCTGCAACCAGTCCATGAGATCCGGATCCAGTTTCTACATCTCTTTTGCATGAGACTGGGTTCTCTTTCATGCCACACAAATACATTACCTTGCAGAGTTAAGCCGGACATTGTTAGTGCCAGCCAATGGGGGTCATGGTCCAGAGTCTGCTTTTCTCTTGAATATGACAGCCTGAGATCGCTAGCCTCATTAACTTCTGCAAAGTTTGAACTGTCATTTCCATCTCCATCTGGAGTAGACCATCTTCAAGCTGACACAAACTTTAATGTTGGCAATGCAGGTAAAAAAAAAAAAAACTTTCATTGCAATCTCCAACTAGAACTGCTCGTCTGGCCATTTTTAAGTCCCCAAATTTGCCGACTTCAGATTCTCAGACCATTTTGTCATTCTCCAACTGCCAAGAGATTTTGTACGTGCGCAACAATACACGGGCGTCCGGTCTTACTACCAAGAGACCAAGGGGAAATTACTAGAAGTAAATACTGCACTCACCGGTTTTTGAACCCGGGACCTATAGCCCTCGAGGCGGACACCGTTCCTCGAGACTATGCAGTCCTCACCATAAGGCTAGAATTCTCCCCCAATGATGTCCTCTGTCCGAAATTGTTTTCCTAACTCTGGCTTTTATTGCAACCAACCCATACATCCTCTCCCCCCCCCTTTTCCCCCACACCCAACAGACTCTGTTCGTTCATCACCGATTCTGCAACTACCAAAATGTCTGTTACTGACTTTATTGTCTGTATTTAATATTTTTCAGTCACTGTTGTTATGGGCCTTAAAAATTTAGGCCACATCGCATGGCTAGTAAACTTAAGGGGCCAAAATATATAGGCCAATCCATCCATCTACCATTTTGTTGATCCACGAATACAGTCAGCCATCATTCCGTCTATCCATCTACCCACCTAATCTTTCCCACGACCCCCTCATCCATTCACTTCATCGTCCACTCATGCCTTTTCCCCATCTATCTTTCCATCGCTGCTTTACATTCTGGTTTTTACCAGTTTTACGCTTTAGCTCGACTGATTACTTTGTATAACAAGCATCCTTACTGTACCCATTTAATAGCTGACAATAAGAGAGAAGCATCTTATCACGAGACCCTTGTTTTTAACCGTTTTTATATATTAGTACACATAGATCCATACATCTATATTTTCAATTCCATTCATCCACTAATATAGCCATCCTTTATTTCATCCATTCATCTACCCACCAGTCCATCTCACCACCCACTCGTCCACCATCCACCCATGCTATTTTCCATCGCTCCTTTACATTCTGGTTTTTACCAATTCTGTGCTCGGTTCGACTGATCTTTTGTATTACAATTATCCTTACTGTCTCTATTTCATAGCTGACAGTAAGAGAGAAGCATCGTGTCATGAGACCCTTGTTTTTATTTACCTGATTTCATATTTGGCACACATATCCATCCATCCATTATACTGTCCATCCATCCTCCAGTACAGCCATCCATCATTCTATCTATTTGTCTACCCATCAATCTATCCCACCATCTATCCATCTGTCTGTTTGTCAACCTGTCTGTATTTGTTCGCTAGCATAGGCACCACTTTTATTCAATGGGGATGTACTAATGTCCTCCCCACGACCCAACCCTGGTTACGCCCTATTGGCCAAACCTTCCCTCCCCATTAATGCCCTCAGTGTAGGATTTTGTCTTTTAGCGTCTACATCGCCATTTTTCTAGGTATACCGACCCAGTTTTCGAAGAACGAGCCACACAAACAAAAAAAATGTTCCCATGCCGGGAATCGAACCCGGGCCGCCTGGGTGAAAGCCAGGAATCCTAACCACTAGACCACATGGGAGACATAGACGTTATAGAGAATTATAGTTTCTATCATCATTTATTCAGTTAACGCTATTTTATAAATTTTTATTCGATAATTTATTGCTAGATCCTATACATTTTAAACAAAAATTGTTTAATAATTAAGAAAACTAACAGAGGTACTTGCTTTAAATAGCAAGCAGTTTTAATAATAATGTAGACGTCTGTCAGACCAAATTTATCTCCTCAAAAATGAACGGTATTCCGCATCCGCTTTTGGCTTCATAACTACTTGAGAGATGAAAATTGTTTTTGAATTGGGCTTGTGGCAGGTATTTACTCAACGTTAAATCTGGACAGCTATTAGACGAGCAACCTTATTGCGTGACGAATTAAGAATAAATAGGAAGAAATTAACGAGGGGCCCCAAAGTAACGGATAAATTAAAGTAATTTAATTTCAAAGTACCAAACACAAGACTCCTTTTCGTTTATCGGTTATCTTCTGAGTACTACTACTAGTACTAGTACTACTGTCTACTCTACTACTTTACTTCTTACTTTTTTTTTAAATTTATGATGTATAATAATAATAATTGTATAGACTAAATGGCAGAATTAAGATAAAGATATGATATACTATACTATAGTATATCATACTTTTATCTTAATTTTGCCACAACGTAAAACTTTTTGGATATGAATGAGGGTTAGATTTCTCTGTCCCTCTGTCTCTCTCTCTCTCTCTCTCTCTCTCTCTCTCTCTCTCTCTCTCTCTCTCTCTCTTAAAGCTTTCTGAATAATATGAATGGAGGATTTCTCTCTGTCCCTTTCTCTCTCTCTCTCTCTCTCTCTCTCTCTCTCTCTCTCTCTCTCTCTCTCTCTCTCTCTCTCTCTCTCTCTCTCTCTCCATTTTCCTGTATTTTCTTGATTAGTTAATTATGTAAGAGTAAGAATATCTGAGACAGTCATGGAATATTATTATTTTTTTTAAATTTAACACCAAAGTTCTGTTCTGTTTTCAACACTTTGGCCCTGATTAAACTTGGCTGAACACCCCTATTCTAGATATTGTTTGAAGCATCTTATTTCTGTATGATAAGTTTTCTTTTATCTTTGGACAGAAACGTCAAATGTGAACTGAATAGAATCAAACTATTTCAGGCAACGATCTAGAACTTAACACCCAGCCATGTCATTATATGATGATTTAGATATCAAGGAGGAGTCGGGGAGCGCAAAAATTACAAAATCGTCAGTAGTTTGTAAGTTTCTGTTTGTGCCTATCTTTAATTCCTCTTTTTTCTATGTTTTTCTCATATTTTAAATTGCAAGCACATTAAAATTTACTATAATTGTAAGGATTGGTTGATGAATCCTCAGGAAGTATGAGCTGTAAATATTTAGTAATTTTCATTGATCCTGTTTGAGGGTTTGCATCTGTCAGAGGCAAACTGATGTAAAGACATGCTGGTGCTTTATTAACATCCTACCCCAAACAGGGAAAATCAACAGGTCATGGGACAGTCTAATACTTCGGGGGTGGTAGATAGGCTGCATGCAGCCGGGGGACCCAGGATGCATGCAGTCCGTGAGACCTAGGCTGCACTCTCTCGTGAGACGTAGGTGGGTTGGTGTTAGGGCCTGTTCTAGACGTTTTAGGGTTGTTAAAAGCATTATAAAGCCAGGAAACCCAGTCTTACCACCCTCTAAAATGTTAGACTGTCCTGTGACGTCATCTGGGGGGTAGGATAATAATAAAGCACTGACTTTCTTTCTGATCTGGTTTTGAAATCCTAACTCGGCAAGAACTATGTTGTTTTCCCAAAGTTAAGAAACTAGAAGGGTTTGCAAGACCAGAAATGGAACTTCACATCTAGGACAGAGAAGCATTTTAATATGTCATCAGGCCATGATTCAGCACAGCATACATGGACTGACTGAAAGTAGGCCTTAGTTGGTGTTCCTACCATGGGTTTCAGGCTTTCATTGTGAACAGAATTGACCCAGCAAGTAAATAGCAAAGGACGCCTTTTGATGCAGTGACACATTGTATACATTGTGCTACTCTTTTGACAGATCAACACTTGATGTATCATGTTGGCAGTATCATGCTGATCACCTTTACTTTCCAGAACATTTTCTTGTGCTGATTTTATCCTGAGTCAGCCTGTGAGCCCCGGTCAGTTGTTCTAACATAGCCACACTAAAGTTGATTTGAATGCACAGAACTGGAAGTATCTTCCATAGCCTTATCCACCACAGAGTTACAAGGAAAATAAAACATTGCAAAAACAGTAGAGGAGAAATGGCTAGGGCTTTTTCTTATCCGTGTAGGGCTGTCTTCAAGTGAGCCACATAACTCAGCCAGGCTGTTATCAAGTGAGGCACATAACTCAGCCAGGGTGTCTTCAAGTGAGCCACATAACTCAGTCAGGCTGTCTTCAAGTGAGCCACATAACTCAGTCAGGCTGTCTTCAAGTGAGCCACATAACTCAGCCAAGCTGTTATCAAGTGAGCAACTCAGCCAGGCTGTTATAAAGTGAGTCACATAACTCAGCCAGGCTGTCTTTTAAGTGAGTCACAAAACTCAGTCAAGCTGTTATCAAGTGAGCCACATAACTCAGCCAGGCTGTCTTCAAGTGAGTCACAAAACTCAGCCAGGTTGTCTTCAAGTGAGCCACATAACTCAGACAGGCTGTCTTCAAGTGAGCCACATAACTCAGCCAAACTGTTATCAAGTGAGCCACATAACTCAGCCAAACTGTTATCAAGTGAGCCACATAACTCAGACAGGCTGTCTTCAAGTGAGCCAATTAACTCAGCCAAGCTGTTATCAAGTGAGCCACAAAACTCAGACTTTCCTCTTGTGTCGAGTGCAGCATATAGGGCAGAGGTCATGACTCTCCATGCATGGCGGTTCGTTGCAATCTGTTGTAGGTCTTGGATGTTTGAGTGGCCCATGAGCGAGCCTTCCCTGGTGATAGTTCTACGTAGGGTTTCCCTTGGTCTTCCACAAGATCTTTTCCCCTGTGGTGTCCAAATGAGGGCTTGGTAAGGAAGTCTTGATTTATCCATTCTAAGGGCGTGGCCGACATAGTTCTTCAAGTGGGCCACATAAATCGGCCAGTCCTTCAAGTGAGCCATATAACTCAGACAAGCTGTTTTCAAGTGTGTGCTGAACATTGGCGAGTTGGCTGATTTGTAATGTATAATTAAGTTCTGAGGACAAATGTGTCATGTTCTGCTCTAAAAGATACATTTTTTCTTTAGAAGATACATTTTCTCTCCCTAGTAGGTTTGTAAACATGACTGCATTTGTACTTCAGAAGTAAATTATTGACAGCTCTTCCTCACTGAAATCCAAGTCCTAGCGCAAGTCACTTTGATCTAGCTATCATCATCATCAATCATTTTCAGGTCCTGTGGCGATGTGCAAGTGACAAAGCCGCATACGTGGGTTAGGTTAGCAGCCGTAGCCACAGACCTGCACGCAGGCGGCTTAGGCCATAAGGTCGCTGTATACTGACAGAAGCAGTAGTGGACTTAGGCAGCCCCTTGAGCAACTGAGCGGCCCACTTTAGGAAAGTACTGCTCACCTCCATGGCATAAGGAAGGGGCTAGAAAAAGTGCTCTAAAAAATGCCTGCTCCACCTTGTCATGACAAACATACCGCGGCTGGAGGGAGCCCCTCTTCTGCGGTCGGCAAAAACTAAAGAGGACAGAAAAAGCGCAATAAGGATACTCTCAAGACTGCTCTCAATTTGTTTGGCATCATCACAGTGACGTGGGAGGCTGCTGCGCAATACCCTTCTGGATGCTGTACGTTCCTCAGGCATGGTGCATCAGCCTGCCAGGCAGCGGAGGTTGCACAGGCAGAGAAATGAAAGCAGACGAATGAATCGTACTGCTAATTCCACACTTACTGTGCCTTCCATGTGTGTGTGTCAGTGTGTGAGAACGAATGTATATATGTCTGCCTGTATGTTTGTAATGTATGCATGTATGTATGTGTGTGTAAGTGAGTTGGTGAGCGTGTATGTGGGTGTATGTATGTATATGGGTGTGTGTATGTACGCGCGGGTTTTTGCATGCACTTTACAACTCATGCTTTTGTGTTCTTTTATAATATTCACAATATGCATATCATCATATGATCATAACATGCTTTATTAGTAAAATACAACTGCTGTGTGAAAGATGGTTGACTGGAAGGGTCGAATGTAAAACGGGCCTGAGTGCCCAATTTGTGACCATTTGAAAGTAAAGTTTGTTCGTTGGTTAGTTCCATCTATTGTCGGCACTGCTCAAAATTTTTGCACGCTCATATTGGACTAATGAGCCACCTGCGTACTCATAATCATTGATCATTACTTCTTTAGATAAAAGTGGTCTTCATCGCTCATGATTGATGAACATCAACAATATTGGCCCTTGTTCTAGTTTTATAGTCATTAACTGTGTGAAATTTTTGTCTTTACTGTTAAACTTGGCTGGGGGCTAATAAAATTGTGGGAGGGTCTCTAACTAGATTCTCCAAGCGTCCACATTTTATACAGTAGTGGGTCCCGCCTACCATCTAGTTCCCAAAACAGGAATTGCTTTCTGCATTTATAATAATATCCTGGGACAGTTTCTTAGGTAGAATTATGTATCTCAAGCCACATCTGCAGTCTAATGGCATTCCTGAAATTAATGAAGCTGATCATCATTCACGAGAATTGTATCACTTCACCGTAGAGACCTTATGTACTTTATGGCATTCACTATAAATGTACACAGTACATCCAGTGACAGTTTCAAGACAAACAAGAAGATATTAGTTTTCTTATTTTAAATCGAGACCCCCATGTGGGATGCAATTTTTCATTATTTGAAGCCCCCCCCCCCACCCTGGCTTTTGCCAGGGGCCCTGAATATAACGGGACCATAAATGTGGCCTAACGGCTGAACAGGGTTTCTGGAACCTCTCCACGGGTGATTCTCATCCGCATGGTGGCACTTTGTATCACCGGGTGTTTATCGCTCCGTGTGATGCCCTAGTGGAGTAAATTTACTTACTTACTTTTCTTATTTGATGTAACAGTTTGAGAATAGTTACGACTGACAATTTTAAAAACTGCTAGCATTGTTTTCAATCATTCTAAAGTGGTTTTGCTGCACGTGTTAATAATTAATTTTAAAAAAAATGTCTCTCAGCCTCACTATGTTCTTTTCCCCACTAAACAGCGCCGATCTGGGAAACTGGATTTTTTAGGCTATAGGAAATGTTACATTGGTTTAGAAAGAATACTGGTGAAAGGCATGGTTCTTAAAAGAGGCGGCAGGATTGATTATCACAAGTGTGAATAGAGGATATTAAAGATACTGTCTGCAGGAAAGGGCACAGGACAGGAGAACTGGCAAGAGAGTCTTTCTGATGAGAGGGATATTTTGTAAAAGACCTGCAGTATGATAATCGTTTAACAAAATATGACAGATATGTAATCAGGACAATGATTCAGCACAAATGAATGATGCCACCTTGTGCAAAAAAAAGAGCAAACTTCCTTAGTAACCATGAGATGGCCTTAAATTTCTACAGTGCAACTAAAGAAGACAATGTGATTTATTCATTTCAGTGGAAAGGATTTATCTTTTGCTTTATAATATGTTTATATAATTATGTAATAATGCACCTGAATAAATGCAATGAAAAATATGGTTTGCTCTGAATTAAGTTCACACTGGGTAAACTTTTTTAAATTATTATTATTCTTTACATCTGTAGCTGGATGGTCACCTGGGTATAAACTTCTGGCTTCAACCTTGCAGGCAAAGAAGGCTTCAGTATTACAACCTAAAGTAAGACCTTATGTTTGAGTTATCTCTTACAACCTAAAGTAAGACCTTATGTTTGAGTTATCTCTTACAACCTAATGTTTGAGTTATCTCTTACAACCTAAAGTAAGACCTTATGTTTGAGTTATCTCTTACAACCTAAAGTAAGACCTAATGTTTGAGTTATCTCATTTATTCCCATGCTTTATTGGATCATTTAGGGACAGATCAGTTAAGAACGCTGGGCTCTCTTGTGGAGGACCCAGGTTCAAATCCTCAATAAGGTTGTGGATTTTTTTCTGACAGGGTCAAAAATAAAATCCTAGTTTGCACAGTCCGTGGTGACTGCACTAGCCCTGTGGCCCGAAATCATCAGTATCAGAGGAGTCCCAGCCTTAGACGCACAAAAGTGGCAAATACAGGCAGCAGTGGCAGTTTTATGGCATAAATTATATCACCGGAAATGGATGCAAGTGCAAGCCTTTCTTTTTATTAGTTTTTGTTTCAATCAAATAGAAATCAGTCATTAGTTACACAAGTTTCCTGAGTGTGTTCAAGGGCCCCATTGTGAGGAAAATAGGAATAGACCCATTGCCTCCCCAACAAACATGTCGCAGGAGTCAACTAACTGGGGAGCTTTATTCAAAGTCAGAGTGCATCTGCCTGAGTGACAAGCAACAACCAACTGCACACAGATAAGCAAATAAAATGGATGTGCATGCAACACTCAGGCCCTGACACAAAGCCAAAGTCAAATCCAAGTGGATGAACTAGCATGACTTTCTATGGGAACTTGAGCTGACAAACAAAGAAGAAGAAGTTGTAAGTTCTTCAGTCTTCTGCTGCTGAGTTTCCAATGAAGTTGAGACCTTCAACTAAATGTACTGTTGGATTAGAGACTTGAAAGCCAGGTGTTTCCAAGGAAGTTTAGACCCTCAACTAAATGTACTGTTGGATTAAAGACTTGAACGCCAGGTGTTTCCAATGAAGTTGAGACCCTCAACTAAATGTACTGTTGGATTAGAGACTTGAAAGCCAAACAGCTTTTAGACCCTATAAAATGTTATGCAAGACTATCCTCTCCTGGAGGAGCATGAAAGCAATATGTTGCCTCATCCAGTAGACCTGAAATCTCAGTTTTGGGGGAGTCTTGAGCTCTCATCCCAGTTTATGGCCTGCAGAGGATTGTACCTATGACCAGAGAAGACTGACGAAGAAAGTCCTCAGCCGACAGAGGATTGTACCTATGACCAGAGAAGACTGATGAAGAAAGTCCTCAGCCGACAGAGGATTGTACCTATGACCAGAGAAGACTGACGAAGAAAGTCCTCAGCCGACAGAGGATTGTACCTATGACCAGAGAAGACTGACGAAGAAAGTCCTCAGCCGACAGAGGATTGTACCTATGACCAGAGAAGACTGACGAAGAAAGTCCTCAGCCGACAGAGGATTGTACCTATGACCAGAGAAGACTGACGAAGAAAGTCCTCAGCCGACAGAGGATTGTACCTATGACCAGAGAAGACTTGACGAAGAAAGTCCTCAGCCGACAGAGGATTGTACCTATGACCAGAGAAGACTGATGAAGAAAGTCCTCAGCCGACAGAGGATTGTACCTATGACCAGAGAAGACTTGACGAAGAAAGTCCTCAGCCGACAGAGGATTGTACCTATGACCAGAGAAGACTGACGAAGAAAGTCCTCAGCCGACAGAGGATTGTACCTATGACCAGAGAAGACTTGACGAAGAAAGTCCTCAGCCGACAGAGGATTGTACCTATGACCAGAGAAGACTGACGAAGAAAGTCCTCAGCCGACAGAGGATTGTACCTATGACCAGAGAAGACTGACGAAGAAAGTCCTCAGCCGACAGAGGATTGTACCTATGACCAGAGAAGACTGACGAAGAAAGTCCTCAGCCGACAGAGGATTGTACCTATGACCAGAGAAGACTGACGAAGAAAGTCCTCAGCCGACAGAGGATTGTACCTATGACCAGAGAAGACTGACGAAGAAAGTCCTCAGCCGACATTTTGGGCTTTTTCATGTTTGGCTACATTTTGCAGCTGAAGTTTTCTGAAGAATCAAGTAGCAAGTCTCACACGAACCTGCCTTGGTCACCATGTATGTTCATTTATCATAGATGTCACTGTTCTTTTCTTCTTTGTCCATGGTATTCTTAGAATCTTTCTATAGCATTTTAGCTCAAAGGCCCCTATGTTCTTTCTTAAGGACTAGGAGATAGTCCAGACTCTGTCTACTAATAATCTATTTCGTTCCTTGTAAACCTTTCAAGACTAGTCTTTGTTTATGCTCATTTTTCAAGACTAGTCTTTGTTTATGCTCATTTTTCAAGACTAGTCTTTGTTTATGCTCAGTTTTCAAGACTAGTCTTTGTTTATGCTCAGTTTTCAAGACTAGTCTTTGTTTATGCTCAGTTTTCAAGACTAGTCTTTGTTTATGCTCAGTTTTCAAGACTAGTCTTTGTTTATGCTCAGTTTTCAAGACTAGTCTTTGTTTATGCTCAGTTTTCAAGACTAGTCTTTGTTTATGCTCAGTTTTCAAGACTAGTCTTTGTTTATGCTCAGTTTTCAAGACTAGTCTTTGTTTATGCTCAGTTTTCAAGACTAGTCTTTGTTTATGCTCAGTTTTCAAGACTAGTCTTTGTTTATGCTCAGTTTTCAAGACTAGTCTTTGTTTATGCTCAGTTTTCAAGACTAGTCTTTGTTTATGCTCAGTTTTCAAGACTAGTCTTTGTTTATGCTCAGTTTTCAAGACTAGTCTTTGTTTATGCTCAGTTTTTAAGACTATTCTTTGTTTATGCTCAGTTTTCAAGACTAGTCTTTGTTTATGCTCAGTTTTCAAGACTAGTCTTTGTTTATGCTTAGTTTTCAAGACTAGTCTTTGTTTATGCTCAGTTATGTTACATTTTCAGCGTAATCGCACAAGTCATTTGGCTCCGGTTGTAGACCTAAAGAGACATGTGGACCCAGATTCACCTCTGCAGTTTAACATGCAGACTGGAAAGGTTAGTTCAGTTCTTTATGTTTTCATTCGTTGTTGTTGTGGACTTTGATCACATATTGACTACAGCCTGTTAATAATGTAAATAACTAAAAGTCTGGTCAGTATAACGTGACATGCCATATAATGGAAAGGGAACTAATCAAGGGACATCACTATAGTGTTCTGGCTAGATGCTTGTCTGTCAACCCAAAGGTCTTGGATTCAAATCTGCATTGAGACAGTTTAAAAACTGAGGTTGCTTCCCACATTTTCCCAGCCCAAAATAGGTACAGGGTAATGTCAGGGGAAGTAAAGGCAGCCAGCTTTATGTTCACCAACCTGATCGCACACCTAGTGCAGATTGGTCTATAAAACTATGAGTGTAGTATCATGTTTTCCCCGTGTGGGTTCCGGGGCCCCATTGTGGGGGAAAACAAGAATAGATCCACTGCCTTCCCTGCAAACGTGTTAGGAGTCGACTAACTGGTAACTTCCTTCGAAGTCGGAGTGCATCTGCCCGAGGAGCAATGAACAACCAGCTGCACACAAATAAGTCAGTAAAACAGATGTACACGCAAAACTCAGGCCCTGGCACAAAGTCAAAGTCCAAATGGACAAACAACCATGTCTTTCCGCCAAAGCTTACAGCCGGTGAACAATGAAGAAGAAGTAGTATCATGTTTAATGCATCACTGGTTAACTCAGTCTACCCGTCAGGTGATGTTCATCATTATCTGTCAAGGCAAGTTCAGATAATAATTTGTAACGTGCATATAGGACCTGTTACCTTCAAAGGATCTTTATGTGGCAGTAGCCTAATGATGATCTGTGAAAAGCATTGAAAGCTCATATGTTGACCCTTGTCCATCTTTCCAGGTGATAGTATTGTACTAAAGGGAGGCATGGGAATCAGATTATAGTATTGTGCTATAGGGAGGCATGGGAATCAGGTGATAGTATTGTGCTAAAGGGAGGCATGGGAATCAGGTGATAGTATTTTGCTAAAGGGAGGCATGGGAATCAGGTGATAGTATTGTGCTAAAGGGAGGCATGGGAATCAGGTGATAGTATTGTGCTATAGGGAGGCATGGGAATCAGGTGATAGTATTTTGCTAAAGGGAGGCATGGGAATCAGGTGAAAGTATTGTGCTAAAGGGAGGCATGGGAATCAGGTGATAGTATTGTGCTATAGGGAGGCATGGGAATCAGGTGATAGTATTGTGCTATAGGGAGGAATGGGAATCAGGGGATAGTATTGTGCTATAGGGAGGCGTGGGAATCACAGCTTTGGTGTTTGTTTCCAAGACCCATTATAAGGCCAGGAAGGAAGATCCTCCTCTCCACAGCACAAAGCCTAAGCAGTATTGTAGAGATCATGTGTTGCCCTTGCAGCCAGACTCCTCACTTGGAAGACAGCATGCTGCAGAAGCTGCTGGGATCAGAACAACAGTGCTCTATCTGTCTGTCATTGCTCTTTCCTAGACCAGCTGCCAGCCAAGGCTTAGGACCTGGTCTGCCCTGCCATAACATTAAGTTTTCATGTTGCATTTCCTCTTCCTTGGATATCGCTAGTTACTTCCCCAATACACTCCTCTGTCCAAAGCTGATAATACAAGTGTGATTACAGACATAAGGCTTTAACAGAGAACAGGCAGTAAGGATTACTGTTATACATTATTAGCTCAGTCATATCTGACCAAGACTGAACAGGTAAATACTTAAATATACATTAGATGGGAGTCGCCGTGGTGGAGCAGCTAGACACTCGCCATGGATCAGAAGGTTGTGGGTTCACTCCCTGGCGGAGCCATACTTTTTTTCCCCAAAAATGACTTTGGCTTTCAGGTCGACCCAGCCTTGGGTGGGTACTGGGTGCAGTCCCAGGAAGTAAAGGCGGCCGACGTGATGCTGACCACATCACCCATCTTGTACCGATTGGTCTATAAAAATAAAGGTCTAGCCCTATGTGCCCTATACGCCTAAAGGCGTGGAAGAGGGTCCTTTACTTTTACTTTTTTTATACATTAGATATTTATATAATTTATCTGTCTGTTTATTTTCAGTTGGAGAGAGCATTCCCGCCATCTATCCAGCCACAGGCTTCCATCGCTGTTGCTCCAATCACTCCTTCAATTCCTTCCACATTTATTGCCTCAGACCCCATCCCTTCCTTTACTGGAGTAGCAGATGAGTATGATCCTCTACGTCCTAATGAATATGATGATGTTGTGAAGAAGATCAAAGATGACAAGGAAAAGGAAAGGGAGAAAGACAGAAGGAAAGAGGAAAGGAGAGACAGAGATAGAAAAGATGAAAGGGACAGAGACCGGGATAGAGAGAGGGACAGAAAAGACAGAGACAGGTCAGTTTAAGTGCTCCTTTTTTTACCTTGGTTGGCTATGCTTAAGTTGAGTTATGATTTTGATCTAAAGCGTGCTTTTTGCTTTGTTAGGTACATTTAAGTTAAGGTATGATGTTGAACTAAAAAGAGGAGTTGCTTCAAGATTATGATGTTGATTGTTACATGGTCTTTCCCATGTTGGTTCTGGGGCCTCATTTTGGGGGCAGAAAAAGAATAGACCCACCGCATATCATAATAGATTACTAGGGATGTTTCCTTTAAAGTCAGAGTGCATGTTCCTGAGAGCTAAGGAACCAGCAGTCCTTCACACAAAGAAGCCAGGTCTGTAAAACGGATGTGCATACAAGACTCAACTTCTGGAACAAAACCAAAGTTTAGAAGTGGATGAACATCTAAAATTTCCCCTGGAGTTTACATCTGGCTCAATTTTTGTATCTGCCTTTTGTACACATGTTCATGTATACTAGTTTGTTAATGTAAAATTGTTTCCTAAAAGTTCATTGTTGAACCTCCAGCATTAAGGTTGAAAATTTATCCTCATGTCATGTGTGAAAGTAGTATTTTTGTTGCTAACTGTTCTGTTTCATTTCTTGTTTGTTGCTAGTTGTTTTCTGTGTCATCGGTTGTTTGTTGTTAGTTGTTTTCTGTGTCATCGGTTGTTTGTTGTTAGTTGTTTTCTGTTCAGTCTGTTTGTTGCTGGTTGTATTCTCTGTAATCGCTTATTTGTTGTTGCTGGTTGTTTTCTCTTTCCTCTCTTTTTGTTGCTAGTTGTTTTCTCTATCATTTGTTGTTTGTTGATAGTTGCTTTCTGTGTCATCTCTTATTTGTTGCTAGTTGTTTTCTCAATCATCTCTTTTTTTTTTTTACTAATTGTTTTCTCTGTCATCTCTTATTTGTTGCTAGCTGTTTTCTGTTCCATCTATTGTTTGTTGCTAGCTGTTTTCTGTTCCATCTATTGTTTGTTGCTAGCTGTTTTCTGTTCCATCTATTATTTGTTGTTAGTTGTTTTCTCAATCATGTCTTTTTTTTTTTTTTTTTTTTTTACTAATTGTTTTCTCTGTCATCTCTTATTTGTTGCTAGCTGTTTTCTGTTTCATCAATTTGTTACTGGTTATTTTCTCTGTCATCTGTTCTTTGTCGCTAGTTGTTTTCTCAATCATCTCTTATTTGTTGCCAGTTGTTTTCTGTTTCATCTGTTGTTTTGTTGCTAATTGTTTTCTCTGTCATCTGAGTTATGAGTTGGATTATATTCACAGCACTCCTGACACGTCCATATGTGCTCATATTCCCCCTTCACCATATTCATCATCATCACAGGTTTAATAGTGCTAGTCCTATACTGATTGACAAGACTGTGTGTGCGTCCTGTATGCTTCTCATGCTTGGCTGTGCCGATCTTTACTTTCAGTTCTCAAATTCTAAGCAGTGATGTGGACACGTTGCTTCCAGAATCCTTGGAAGGTCCTATCTCTCTAAGAGCATTGACAATATTTGCGTGATCCATGGGCCAGCTGTCTGTAATTAATGTGGAAATTTCCAGTCTGTTAGCCCTTTCTTAGCTCTTCGACAGAAGCAGAAGCGGTCTCTGCTCAACCTTAATGGCGGCTTAAACCTTCCTTGCTGACAGGCCTTTGCGTGCTTTTGTTATGACTTGGTCAACACGCTCTTTGAAGGACAGGCTGCAATCAAACCTCACTCTAAGATATGTCATCAGGTTTGTTTGTCAAAATTTGGTCGCTGCTTTCCACTGCTGTTAAGTCTGCCTTCACTATATGCGTGTTCAAAAAGAACCATATTACTGAGACCTTTAAATTAAAGGGTTGACATGTGCATTTGAATCTACGCACCAGAAGGAGATGCGATCAAGTTCATTCTGCATTGAATTGGCAATCTCTTGACAATCTCTTCTATGTCGGTATACCAGGACGTCATCAGCAAATGACACAGTCCTGCCACTCCCGTACAACTGCTGCTCAGTTATCAGCACTGAATACACATGAAATAGAATTGGAGACAGTGGAGAACCTTGAGGCAATCCTGGGCTGATGGTGATCGGTTCTGAGAACCAACAACCGCACCTGAGTATCACTCATCTCTGGAACAGTGCTGCGGCTTCTCTGTCATCCATTGTTTGTTGCTAGCTGTCTTCGGTTTCATCTGTTGTTTGTTTCTAGTTGTTCTCTGTTTCATCTGTTGTTTTTGCTAGTTGTGTTGTTTCATCTCTTAAATATTGTCTACACAGGAGAAAACAAGAACGCAGAAATGAAGATGAAGATGAATCAGAATTTGAGCAAATGAGAAAGAGAAGAGCCCAAGAGGAGGAAGAGGAGGAAATCGATAGGAGTAAACGTGAGTGCTCTTGATGTGTGATATTTGTATCGGCCTTATAGCATGGTACAGGTAGATGTCAGTGCATGAATTGATACATGTTTTTTTTTAGAGATTGCTGGGTTCCAAGGCTCCAGGGGGGGGGGGGGGGGGGGGGGGGGGGGGGGGGGTTTATAGATTAGCTGCCCCCTAACAAATATTTCATAATTAGAAGTTTGCTTGAATCATATGTTTATGGAGAAAGATGCAAATATCATAGCCTAGCTGTAAACTTCAACACAATATGCAACCACCCTTTTTACGGTGAATGTCGGGGAAAAAAAAGAAATAAGACACTTCTGAAGCTGCTGGCCCAAATGCCCCCTCAAAGTAGAAAATATTATGTCTCATATAAATAATTTAACTAATTTGCTGCAGAGATTATTTTGGTTATGAAGAGCAAACAAATGCCAGCAGATCAGGGAAAAGGGTATTAGGGAAGCTGTCAAAGAAAATGAACGTATGGAAGTTTGAAATTTGTAGAGTAAAAGTGGTACTGTCAGTTCCTGTGAAAAGTTGAGATCATTATGGAGAGATTAATTCTTCCCCCTGAGTCACCGATAATTGTACTGTGCTGTTTGTTACACTTCCTTGTAGGACCATATATAGACTTTTACACCTCGGGGCAGTCCCAGCTAGGTCTGGTTCATAGCAATGGTTCTGTTTGCACTTGCGCAGTATTTATAAGACCCAGATATGATTACAGTGGTACTTTGTTATACATTCACTTTGAAATACATCTTGTTTAGACGCAAAAACTTGTGCTTGGTAAATGACCTTTGTTTAGAATATAACCCACCTGCTAGAACTTGTATAAGTCAAAATTAGTCACAATACCATGTGCTTTCTGTTTATTTATCTTGAGACAAAGCCACAGGCAATTTTGCAGAGAAGTATTACTCCAGTCAAGCCATAAATGCATTGCGTGGAATGACCAGACAAGTCACATTTCTGAAACATCCTGAGGAGAAGGCAGAAGCAAAGTTCTTTGGACAGATTTTTTAAATTTAAATTATTTTATAAAACCCCATAATATAACATGACAATAACAGTAGGATTTTTTCATAGGATTGGATTAATAATTTTCCCTTGGTTTTGTTTTTGTTTGAAAATTTGTTTGGTATACTGACTGCCTGATATATGTCAAAGGATCTGGAACGGATTAAGTGCATATAGCAAGGGTACCACTAACTCATGTATATACTGCTGACTATTCGAGTAGAATTATCTAGCAAACATTATTCTGTTCTGGCTGATATAGTAATATACGGCTGACTGTTTTGAGTACACTTATGATTATTATCATTATTGTCTAGACCAGTGGTTCCCATTTAGCTAAGATCTACAGATATTCTTTAAAGGTCTGCTGCAAAACATACTTTTTAAAAGTCACACTGAAGAACTTATTATAATTTATGAATGAAAATTGTCATCCCTGTATGTGTTCCTGTGCTCCATTATTGGGGTGGGGGGGATAGGCCCACTGCCCCCTTAACAAGCATGTCGTCAAATGCGACTGATTAGGGCAGTTTCCTTTAAAGTATAGTGCGTCTGCCTGAGAGGTGAGAAACCAACAGTCTGCATATAAATAGCCAGATTTGTTAAACAGCTGTGCATGCAGAGTCAGATTCTGGAACAGAACTTAGACCAAAGTTCACAAGTGAACGAACAACCAAAATTTTCAGCTGAAGTCTACAACCGCTGAATGCTAAGAAGAAGAAAAATAAATGCATTTTAAAGTTTTTTTTTTTTTTTTAAATTTGCAAATGACATTGTCCATCAAATGGAAAACTGATCTAGATGACATCATCCTATTCCAAGATAATAATATACTGCTGACTATATTTCATTTAGGAGCTGGGGCAGCTATAGCACCTCCCAGTATTCTGCTGGAAGAGGCACCAGTAAATCCTGATGGTAAGTCTCTCTCTACCCTCTCTTTTTCCCCTCTTTCATTCTTTCTGTCTCAGTTGTCTGCCTTCCTGTGTGGGTCCCGAGGCCCCATTATAGGAAAAACAAGAATAGACCCACTGCCTGCTCAACAAGCATGTCGTAGGAATCGACCAATTTTGGACTTCCTTCGAAGTCGGAGTGCATCAGCCCAAGCAGAAGGAACAACCAACTGCACACAAATAAGCCAGTAAAATGGATGCACATGCAAAACTCAAGCCCTGGCTCAAAGTCGAAGTCCAAATGGACGAACAGCCAGGACCTTTTCTTGGAGCTTACAGCCGGTGAACAAAGAAGAAGAAGAATTCTCCACCCATCTCTTCTTTCCCCCAATTTTTTTCTTCATGTGTCATTTCCTCCTCTCCCCGTGTGGGTTCCATGGCCCCATTGTGGGGAAAACAATGATAAGACTCACTGCTTTCCCAACAAGCATGTTATAAAAGTTGACTAACTGGGGTCTTTCTTTGAAGTGGGAGTGCATCTGCCTGAGAGGCAAGGAACCAACAGTCTGCATATAAAATAAATCAGATCTGTAAATGGATGTGTAGGCAACATTCAGGTTCTGGGAAAAGACTTAAGTCCAAAGGTTGACAAATAATCAGAATTTTGCTCCAAAATTTACAGCCTTTGAAGGAGAAGTGGAGGGAGAAGAAGATAATTTCCTCATACACATATAACTTAGCCATCTGTGTCCAAATTGATTATGTGCTTTTTCTATCTCCCTTTGTATCTAAGTCATGCTGTAGTAGGGATGAGAGCACTCACTTCCAGTGCAGTTTTGTTTAGCTCGTTCATTTTTGGTCATGGTGGTATTATTTTCTTTTCCTCAATTATTTATGAGTACTATTTATGTGCTTCAATGGCTTGGAAAAGAACAGTAATGGAAGATGTTATACTGGGAAAGAGAGGCAAGGACCAGCCACCTCATGAATATGGGCACAGTAAATAGGATACACCTTGGAAAGTGCACAAGGTGGAGCACTGGGATTCTTTCAAGCTGGCTTTGATAGAAGTGATGTTCTGAAAAGTACTGTCTATTGGTATAACTCAATTCTCTAACCACATAAAAGCCATTTTTCCAGCATTTACATATTTTTTGTGTGTGTGGATGACGTGCAGTCTTTGGGCAGTGGCTGCTTGCTAGTATAACAGCTCTGATACTGGCTGTAACTATTTAGTTTGTAGACATGTTGGGTATGAATGTATATATGCTCCAAAAATGTGTGATATATTATTTGGGCTGAACAAGTCGCCTTTTTTTTGAAATTGTGTGATTTCATGATTATGTCAATAATCGGAATATGTAATGTTGGTCTCCCCAGACCACGCCCATATACACAATAGCTCACTTCTGATTGGTAGTTTCTGAGCCCATGACCTTCGCACAAGGTCAGAAGGGTGCTCCGCGATGCAGTTGATATAGGATGTTTTATATTTCAGGACACCAGTGCTTTTAACACTAAAAACATGGAGAAACTGACCCTAACACAACCCACCTAGAGAGTGCCTTAACCTATGTTACAGGCATTCTCTTTTCTCGGAATGAAAATGTAAATGCAGAAAGCAAACAACAGAGCGGGACACACCTGTAACCTTCAGGAAAGTCGATCAGTCCAACAGACTTGTGACGTACTCTATTTGGGGAGATTAACGTGAACCTAACCCAATAATTTCATAATGAGGCACTTTGCTCTACCTACTAAGTTAAGAAGACCACTTGTGTCAAAGGAGAAGACCACTCATCAAAGTGAAGGAAAGACATTATTCTTTGCTTCATTTGTAATTTGTGATTGATTTCCTTAAAAAATATTTGCGCTAAAAAAAAGTGAATACTAAAATTTCTTTGAATTATTTAAGTGATTTGATGACAGGCATGCAGCTGTTGACTTCATGCTTGCTTGTCTGTTTACTGGTCTGGGGATTCACCCTGCTTGATGTTGATAGAGATTGATCAAGACTGAGCATTTATCCTGCTTCTTCTTCTCTTCCTTCTGTTTCTTAGGTAACAGCTTCAGAGGATATAAAAAAACTCGCCGTCTCCTTGTGGGATGCAATTTTTAGTTATTTGAAGCCCCACCCTTGATTTTGCTGGGGGCCCTAAATATGGCCTAATGGTTGAACAGGGTTTCCGGGACCTCTCCTCGGGTGATCCTCATCGGCATGACACTTTGTGTCACTGGGTGTTTTTCGCGTGTGTGATGTCCTAGTGGGGTAGAACTTACTTACTTACTTACACACACACACACACATATATATATACACACACACACACATATATACACACACAGCTTCGGAGAATTATAAGAATTTATTTCTTTTAAAAAAATCGTATAAAGGGCCACTTTTGAAAGATTATTATGGGGCAGAAAGGTTAATGTATGCTTGCCTTTGCTTTTCCTTATATTTCTAATGTTAATGTCTGAAATCTCATCATTACTGTTTGTTTAACTGTTATATATATATAACAGCATAGATTTTCTATACAGCTCTTTCATTATTATTTCATTTTATAAAGTTATAAATCAGAATGACTTTACTTCCTTGCAGCTGATCGACCCAAGTCTCCCACCATGGGTATGGGCATGGCAATGATGTAAGTACAGTCAGGTTTGAGATAACTAAACAGAAATCAGTTCATTTTTTGGTTATTTTTACGATGGTCTCCCCATTTGCACACCACCAGGTGTAGGTCAACTCCATTGCTAAGTTGGTTGGACTAGTCTACCATGGTCGAGTTTATGGGTCTGTTGTTGTCTGGTATTTACGTTTTTAATTTATGAGAAAGAGACGGCCTGTGACATAGGTTTTGTCACTCTGTAGGAGGGTTGTGTGTTAGACCCAGTATCTAAATGTTTTAGTAGTGTTAAAAGCTCTGGCATAGTGAAATACACAACATGCGGTATGAGCGCGAGTGCAGAATATCCTCGTGACCTTGTGTGAAAGTCGGATCGCTCGGGGCCGACCTATCAAAGTGAGGTAGTCAGTAGGTCGTCCAGTCGGAAGCGAGCTAGTGTGTAGCGGTGTGCAAATGGGGAGACCAGCGTAAAATTTACCTATTCTCCTTCTTCACCTTCACCAGCTGTAAACTCCTGCAGAAAGTTCTGGTTGTTTGTCCACCTCTGGACTTTAGTCTTGTTCCAGAACCTGAGTGGTGCATGCACATCCATTTTACAGATTTCACTTATGTTTATGCAGATTGTTGGTTCCTTGTTGCCTTGCAGATGATTGGCTCCTACGACATGCTTGTTAGGGGAGGCAGTAGGTCTGTTCCTGTTTTCCCCACATGGGGCAGTCAGTTCATTGAAATTGCATAAGAATTGCATGTACTTAACATTTCTTTAATGGCCATTATTTACTAGTCAGTAGTTATGAAGTTTTGTCTTTTTTTTTTTTTTTTACTACTGATGACATTAGAGGAGTGAGCAGATTGAAATTGACCATGTCATTAGGTATTGACATCTCTTGTGAGGCCATTATGTTTGGGTTTCTGATATGTGCACTAGACCGGGCATGTTCGTGAAAAACCATGCCCTTGTTTACACCACATGTTGTAAATATTTTTTGGAATGCTTCACTGGGAGTTTGAATATCAATACCAGTGGTAAAAGTCATTTTACTAATGTCTTGCTTTGAAAAGACATGCTTTTCTGGTTTTAACTTAGGTTTAATTTTTTGGCTATTCACAATCTAGCGAAGGGTAAGTAAAACTTTGTCAGTATCTCTTTATTTAGCAAGTGTCTGTGGCTAAGACTTTGCTGCGCACTTCGTAACGCCAGGGTGTGCTGGATTCTATCCTAGCTTCGGATGATTTGTCTTGCTCTGGTTTTGACAGTGGTGCCGGGCGCTGACCGTTTAGAAAGCAGTGGCAAACTACTGACTTAAAATTTACCCAGAAAAACAACAACAGCCAGAATATGCTTTGGTTGGTTCAGCAACGTCCTAAAAGGATATGCAATTAACTTTTTTTTAACCCTAAATTGTGACGATTATTAAAATTTTGCACTAATTTTTACGTACAGTTGGGAAGTTAAACGGATAATAGCTTATTGTAAGAGTTGGAAAAGTTTTTAGTGACCATGCAGTTTCATTTTTACAATCTGAGAATGCAACAGGGTGAACACCCACATGCCTGACCACTTTCTACTTTTGCCTTTTGTCTTTTTTCTGTCTGTTGCCCTACTGTTTATGCTTATCGTTTCTTTGTGAAATTTGTACATGATTCAAAGGACCCTTAAAACCTCTGGATCTCTGAGGTGATGCTTGCCGGGAAAAGGGCCTTTGAGTGCCTGAAAACAGTATTTATTCATAAATACATCACCCACCAGGTGTTGATTGGTCTGTAAAAATATAGGTCTAGCCCTGTATGCCCAATACGCATGAAGGCATGGAAAAGGGTCCTTTACTTCATCAATCCTTCTGGTCATAAAGGTTTACCATTGTAATTTATCTTCTTCTTGATCTTCATAGGCGGAAAGTCTTGGTTGTTCCCTCTGCTTCTGATCTTTGATCTTGTTCCAGTGCTGGAGTTTGGTGTGCGCATCCTCTTTACAGATCTGGCTTATTTGTGTGCCGACTATTGGTTCCTTAATTCTCAAGCAGGTGCACTTCTACAGGAAACATTGATCCTCTCTGGGTTAGCCAGACCCTCGATTGGGATGACCACAAGAGAGATGAAGATAGGTCTTGACCGGTGTGATCCTTGACCAGTGTAAGCCCTGACCAGTGTGACCCTTGATTCTTGTGTTCTACCACTGTAGATTCAGCACTTTTGCATCTGCTGTAATTTATTAATCTAAAATACCAACATATTTATGTGCATATTTTGTTAAACCAACGATTTGTCAATTTCCACTTAACGAATAATGTTACTGGTGTCGGAAAAAATCTGTGTGGTCAGTTCGTCACTGATTGGTTATTCTGCAGGGGGTCAGTGGCATCGAAGATCATGGCTAAATATGGCTACAAGGAAGGTCAGGGGCTCGGAAAATCTGAACAGGGAATGAGCACAGCTTTGTATGTTGAGAAGACAAGCAAACGAGGAGGCAAGATCATTCATGAAAAAGATATTCCTAAAGGTAAAAACATTTCCTTTTTGTAAAATATTAAAATATAATAATATATTTTACTGGAACAGTGCCCATCTGTAATGGTTTTACTTAAATGGACTCTGGATTTATTAGACTAGAATGAGACAGTCACCGTCTCTGACCACATCCATATCGCCACTCTCAACAATGGCATGATGCTGCTACAACACATCTTTGTTGACTGCTCAGTACACAGTACCTGAACTTTTTCTGTCTTTCTGTCCAAGTCTCTGGCTGGCCCATTTAGGGGTTCTTAGCTACTCAGTCAATTATTATTTTCTCACCACACGGTCATTGAAGTTGAAAAAAAAAAAAACTATTTGCGACCAGTTTGAATTTCCTAAACAGACTGTCCTCTGGAAAACATTACACTGTTGAACATTGTTGACAGGTTATTACTGCAAATTTACACTCACACACACAAAGTCTTATTGACTTGATCATCCTTGAGTTGACCTTCACTGTAAGCGTAGCTTCACTCATATCCAGTGTATTTTTGTATGCTTATTACATTCTATTAAATTATCTCATTACTTCGCCTTTTATTGACAGGACACATATCCATTTCTCACCAATTCCCTGTCTGGACAGTGTCTATTCTATAGGACTGTCCTGGACTGCCGGCCATTGCAGACTCAACAAAAACAGATATAACTTAAGTATGAGCCGAACAGTTCTCTGACAGTGTCTTCTTGCAGAAGTCAGAACGTGTATTGCAAGACTGGCCTCTCCAGGAGCAGCTTATAAGCAACATGAAGATACACACTATGGGAGGACGTGTATAATCCAGAGGATCAAATGGATCATCACAGTCTGGTGAGAGTGATGCAACGAAGAGTGACAGGGATCTGGTCGATGCTCAGAGGAAAGGCAAGACAGACATATGACCAGACTACTACTAGCACCATTGGTATTGAAATTCTGTGTTTGCTGTTGAAGATGGGGAATGGGAATGCCCAGAGTGCTGGGATGTCGGTTCTTAAATCACCTCAACTCAGCTGATGTGGCCACGCCCATGTAGAGCTGACAACTAAGCTTTAGGGAAACCTAAGAGACCACAAGCTGACATGCCAGTTTATGGCCCTAGTTGATTTAGTGCATGATCACAGATCGCCTAAGAAGTACTTGGAAGAAAAACGCAATCTTCTCAATACTGGGAGGAGCCTAATTTACTTAACCAAAGGTAACGGTGAGAGGATTGACTTCATTGCACCAATTTGTATCCCATATGGCTCAGTCTCTCTCTCTCTGCAGAACAGCTAGCTGCCTGCTGAGAGCACCACACAAAGCGCGACCTCCTTAGCTCTGGTGATGATCCCAAGGGATTTCCGTAAAAATTGCAGCCCTGAACTAAACGGTGCCGCCCGTGAGATGAACTCACAGCCTTCAGAATGTGAGACAAACAGCTTGACCGCCTCACTATGAGGATCCCCGAATTTTGGTGTGTCCCGAATTTCTGCATTCACTTAACCAACCACTCTCCAAGATTATATTAATGATGAATATTTGAATGCAATAATGTGAGTACTACATTCAGTTCTTCTCCTTGTTGTCTCAACAGAGGTGACACAGTCGAACACAAATTTGCTCAAGAACTTGTCCAAAGTTGTTATACTGCAGGTAATATTTTTTACAGTTTTTACCTATGCTTCCTGCCTATGCTAGCTGCTTGTTGTACTGTCTGAATAATCTTTCTTTGGACCCCACAGGGGCAAAGGGATAAAGGATAACTAAAAAAAAATCAACAAAAAACACACACATATAAGAAAATTAGAGAGGTAAGTTTAAAAGATGGGGAAGACATAGGGCAAGGCTATTCAAACAGGGGCCAGATTTGACCCGCAGAGGCAGGTCTTGTAAGGCTGTTAAGTGTTCATGTCACGTTGTATGATATGTCCTCAACTTGCCAGACATGGTCACTAGAGACAAGATGGTCTAATGAGGACTTACCTGGGTATTTTTGCTGACATAAAACACCATTTTCACAGCTGCCTATGGGTGAGCAAAGATAAATGCATAAAGAGGAGGCGGTCCTGGAGGGCAGAAGCAAAGGACACCATTAGCATATTAAGGTAACAATTACCCTGGACATGTATTGCAGAGAATGGAGCCAAACAATCGCTGATGCTGAAATAAGGACCCTTATCTGCCAGAACACCCGACCAGGTGATGTCATTATATGTACAGATGGCTCATTGATATGTTGCAGTACGTGTCTGCAGTAGCTAGTGGAACAAGAATGACAGACATCCTGAATGCTGGCCATGTCTGCAGTAGTTAGTGGAACAAGAACGGCAGACTTCCTAAATGCTGGCCATGTCTGCAGTAGTTAATGGAACAAGAAGGGCATACATCCTGAATGCTAACTATGCTGGCCATGTCTGCAGTAGTTAGTGAAACAAGAATGACAGACATCCTGAATGCTGGCCATGTCTGCAGTACCTAGTGAAACAAGAATGACAGACATCCTAAATGCTGGCCATGTCTGCAGTAGTTAGTGAAACAAGAATGACAGACATCCTAAATGCTGGCCATGTCTGCAGTAGTTAATGGAACAAGAAGGGCATACATCCTGAATGCTAACTATGCTGGCCATGTCTGCAGTAGTTAGTGAAACAAGAATGACAGACATCCTGAATGCTGGCCATGTCTGCAGTAGTTAGTGGAACAAGAACGGCAGACTTCCTAAATGCTGGCCATCTCTGCAGTAGTTAATGGAACAAGAAGGGCATACATCCTGAATGCTGACTATGCTGGTCATGTCTGCAGTAGTTAGTGAAACAAGAACGGCAGACATCCTGAATGCTGGCCATGTCTGCAGTACCTAGTGAAACAAGAATGACAGACATCCTGAATGCTGGCCATGTCTGCAGTAGTTAGTGGAACAATAATGATAGACATCCTGAATGCTGGCCATGTCTGCAGTAGTTAGTGGATCAAGAATAGCAGACATCCTGAATGCTGGCCATGTCTGCAGTAGTTAGTGGAACAAGAACGGCAGACATCCTGAATGCTGGCCATGTCTGCAGTAGTTAGTGGATCAAGAATGGCAGACATGCTGAATGCACTGCATTGCAAAGACATTGAGATGGAGGAATCTGCAATAATAATAAACCACTGTTGTAAGGGGTTATTAATATTAAATAAGGACATGCATGTGGAAACTGTTTGTGGTCAAAGAAAGAAGATACAACAATCAGCCACTACTGGGTCCAGTGAGCAGGGAGACGCTGAGATAGCTACAGCAGGAATGAGTTGGACACATGTGCTGTGATGCCATTATGGACAACAAATTTCTTACAGGTTGTGGCTTGACCGGTGTGATACAGAGATCCATAAGAGAAGCAGTGTCTAGTAGCTGTAATCTACCATGAATATCATAAGTGTCCACTATGGAGAGTGGTGTGAATTAATGTATCTGTGATGATAATGAACACTGCTTATGTATGTTGTTATTTTTTAGAACATGGTTGGGCCAGGTGAGGTGGATGAAGATCTGGAACCAGAGACGGCTGAAGAGTGTACCAAATATGGAAAAGTCAATAAGTGCGTCATATATGAGGTTAGTAAATTTTGCTTCTCCTCATAACAAAAATGTCTTCGCTTCTTCCTCTTCATTCTTTGTCTTATTATTATGTCACATGTCAGTCTTGCAATCTTCTCTTAATTAATTTGTTGTTCTTCTTGTTAATGTTCACTGGCAATTAACTGTGGCAGAAAGTTCTGGTTGTTCATCCACTTCTAGCCTTTGATCTTGTTCCAGAACTTGAGTTTTGCATGCATGTCCATTTTACAGTTCTGGTTTATTCATATGTAGACTGTTGGTTCCTCGACCTCAGGCTGATGCACTTTAACTTTAAAAGAAACAACCCTAATTAGTTGAATTTTATGCCATGCTTGTTATGGGAGCAGTGAGTGGTATCTCACATTTCTCCCAGTACCCACACAGGAATCTTTTTGAAGTAAACTCAGTTGATATTGAGCAGTGCACCTTTCATTGTTGAAGCTGTCACACGCATTTGTTAAGTGAGTTTCTTCTTCCCTTTACCTCTCAGTGGAGCATAGGCTCTCAACTAGCTTATGCCAGGTTGTCCTGTCCTTTGCTGTCATATGCAGCTCACTTCATTCCCATATTTTTAACTTCGCTCTCTAAAGGTAAAAGTCGGGAGATGTGAACCAGTGTCATTGCACAGGGTTACAAACCATAAATGCTCTGCCACCAGTACAGACAGCTGATAAGAAATTGTCACCCCCAGAGCTCCACATTAGTGATTCTGTCATATCACCCCCCAAGCTCCACATAAGTGATTCTGTCATATCACCCCCAGAGCTCCACATTAATGATTCTGTCATATCACCCCTAGAGCTCCACATTAATGATTCTGTCATATCACCCCCAGAGCTCCACATAAGTGATTCTGTCATATCATCCCCAAAGCTCCACATTAATGATTCTGTCATATCACCCCCAGAGCTCCACATAAGTGATTCTGTCATATCACCCCCCGAGCTCCACATAAGTGATTCTGTCATATCACCCCCAGAGCTCCACATTAATGATTCTGTCATATCACTCCCAAAGCTCCAAACACATTAATGTGAGAGCTCCACTGATTCTGTCATATCACCCCCCCCGAGCTCCACATAAGTGATTCTGTCATATCACCCCCAGAGCTCCACATATCACTCCCAAAGCTCCACATAATGATTCTGTCATATCACTCCCAAATGATTCTGTCATATCACTCCCAAAGCTCCACATAAGTGATTCTGTCATATCACCCCCAGAGCTCCACATTAATGATTCTGTCATATCACCCCCAGAGCTCCACATTAGTGATTCTGTCATATCACCCCCAGAGCTCCACATTAATGATTCTGTCATATCACCCCCAGAGCTCCACGTTAGTGATTCTGTCATATCACCCCCAGAGCTCCACATTAGTGATTCTGTTATTTCATTTAAATTCCCCATTTTCTGCGTAAGCACTAGTTAATAAATGTTTTATAGTTTTTTTTTATTTTTTAGTCGTTCATATTTCCTCTGCGTATAGCAGCAGTAATGATTTGACATTTGAGTTAAATATTCTAAGTCTAGTGTTAGTTAAATGAGTTTATCCTAGAAAATTGTCACCTTCGAGAAATAAATACTGGGATCACTAACAGTTGTCCCAGACAGATAGTTGGCTAGGACCGGATGAGTTTCTCTACTAGTTTCTCTACTGCACAGAATAGTCTGATGCCAGATTTCTTATCACCAAATCGAACTAGGGATGTTAGAATTGTCAAACTGTGTTTATAACCTCTAAGTCATAAGTGCTGACCTGTGAACTTCGTAGGTGCTGACTTGTGAACCTCGTAGGTGCTGACCTGTGAACCTCATGGGTGCTGACCTGTGAACCTCATAGGTGCGGACCTGTGAACCAAGGACGACTTTTTCTTCTTTAAGTTTAAGGCTTATTCTTTCAGATCCCTGAGGCACCAGAAGAGGAATCTGTGAGGATCTTTGTGGAATTTGAAAGACAAGAGTCTGCTGTCAAAGGTAGGCCAATTCTTTTTATTAAATGAACATATTATCTTCACTCACATTGTCACACATTGGATTTGCTTGTATGAGCCAACCCTTTATACCGTGTCTATAGAGAACCACAGAATATAATTCTCCCTCTGCTATGTCAAAGACACACTGATGGTCACAGAAACACTGCAGTTGAAAAAGTGATATCAGTAATAAAGCCATTGAGGCTAATAAAAGTTAGAGAGTAATGAAGACAGACCTTGCAAACAAACAGTATTGCCAAGGACCCTAACCTCTGAATCTTTCCCTAGAAGAATAAGCATTTCCATCCTACCTGGTTGAAAGAGAATGAGTTGATGGCTGCTGACAGGAGATTCCCTGGGGTGAAGTTTTAGATTTATTTACTGTGCTGGGGCTCCATTATAGGAAAACATGAATAGACTAGCTGCCTCTCCAACAATTATGTCATAAAAGTAGACTAATTGGGGGCTTCCTCCAAAGTGCATCTGCCTGAGAGGCAGGGAACTGGCAGTTTGCATACAAGTATACACTCAGGTTCTGGAACAAAACTTAACTCCAGAAGTTGACATAACAACCAGAACGTTCCATCAGAGTTTACAGCTGGTGAACTAAAAAAAGAAGACTAAGCTAGCTCTGTTAACAGAATTATCAAAAATATTTATTGCTACAATTTAAATGGACTCCAGATGGAAAGGGACGTCTCTTTCCAAATAGTGACTCCAAGTGTTTGTAGGTCTGGCTCTTTATTATCTCTTCACCATCACCTTGATCTGCCTCATGGACTATTGTGGTGGTGTACCTGAACCAGGGCTCAAGCTGGTCAGAACCTCTCCTCCCTCATCGTGGAAACAGTTTACCAACCTAGAGCCTAGCCAGCATAGGATCAACATTTTCTTCGAAGTCAGGATGCATCTGCCCGAAAGGCAAGGAACCAGCAGTCTGTCTGTAAAACGGATGTGCATGCAACACTCAGGTCCTGGCACAAGGCTATAGTCCACAAGTGTGTGAACATCAAGGACTGTGCCAGAGTTTACAGTCAGTGAGAGTGAAAAAGAATTGATGGCATTCGGTCTATTTCTCTGATAACATTTTATTGTGAGTTTTGTTTGCAGAATTGGAAGTTGGAGACAATAACCCATGCAGTGAACATGGACAAATTAATGATTCATTCTTTCATTTTCTACAGCCGTGATTGATCTGAATGGCCGGTTTTTTGGAGGTCGTATTGTCAAGGCCTGCTTTTACAATTTGGATAAGTTTAGAAGAATGGATTACCATAGTCCTGTTGAGTAGCCATTTTGCACTTTTATCTCTGTGTGTGTCTACAGTCAACATTCATACAGCAAGATAAGTGACCATGATTAAAATTCCAGCAGAGTGCTAATCTTGATGTTAAAATTCGACTGGAATATTAATTTTAACAACCTGTCCTACACCATATTATGAGCTCATTATAAATATTGATTTTCATACCATAATGACTGGTTATTTTCTTTAACTGTCATAGTAGATGTTGAATTAATGTGTGAAGGGTACTAGGAGTTTGACCGCACATGGAATTAGATGGCTGAGTGTATGGAGGATTGCCAAACCATTTGGTCTTCTGTTTCTTTAAGAAAGAGTTACTGTAACCTGTAGTTACCTGTCTGACTTGGAACTGACCCAGTGATTGTTGTACTAACCTCTGAGGTACAGAGGCCTAAGAATAACCGTGGACTAAGGCAAGCAAGCAACAATATATGTGTAACGAGTAGGACAGTGTGCCCATTCTGTATGTCCTCCTTACATAACGGGGCAAGACCACTAATCCATCATCATCATGTTCTGTGCTGGCACACCTAGGCTGTCATGCTTCAGCATCTCACATGATTAGCAAAATCACAGATGAAGTCAGTGTTCTTGTATCTACCTATCTGTGTAGCTGCCTTCCTGTTGTGTTCTTTCTACTAGTCTTGTCAGTTGTTACCAAGTTGTCCATTCCATATCATAACATGTCAAAAAAAACAGTCTGTCTACGTCAAATTGCACTAATCAGTTTATGATTTTCTGTCTCACAGAGGACTTGATATTTTTGACAGCTGTGAAATCATAATGATTCTTGGGATTTTGAAGAAGATGGTTTGCCATTGCTCTCCTTCTTGGCATTACCCATTTTCTATACAGTCTATAAATCAAGGAAAAGAATCATAGTCAGCTTCCTCTTATACAAAAAATATTCCTGAGAGTTTTGTCCCCTACCTGGGTCAAGAGAGCGCACCCATAAATTTGAAGTGAAAGTTGACATCTTGTGTTAAGTCTCTCCCCCCCCCCCTCTCTCTCTCTCTCTCTTTCTCTCTCTCTGCGTCTCTTGTCGCCTTTGTTCGTTATGACACCAGTGTTTTTTTTTTCATCCTTGATCATTTTGTTTCTGTGTGTGTAAAGCTAAGTAAGTTGTTTCTCACAATGCCTGCCTAATAATTTCACATTTAGCCTGGAAATCAGCTAAGGAACTATGCAGTGTATACGTCATCAGTATATGTTTAAATGAAGATGACCTAGGGTGCGTAACGCCCACACCTTCTGTTGTGATTGGGGGGGGGGGGGAGGCATTATAATTAGTCCAAGAAAGTCTAGAGGAGGAAATCAACTGCTACAGGCAGAATGTGTGACATTAAAATTGTCTTGAGAAAGGGTTTTCGTGAAGATACTGTCTAAGCCCAGAAACAAGGCTGCAGTTTCCCCTTTATCGGCCTTTGCTAGTTATCGAGCGTTTGGCTGTCAGTAAATACAATTTAAAGAAAAATATCACATCCTATGATGGAGCGGAAGTAACTGTTCCAATGAAATATCACATCCTATGATGGAGCGGAAGTAACCGTTCCAAGGACAGGATAGATGATCAACATAACTGCAAACACAAGCACCAACAGAGGAATACCAGACAGGAACAGCATCTGAAACAAAATCACATATCAGTTAAGTTTCATCTGCATGTGACGTAGCTTATGGCTTTTCCTTTTTGTGGTATGCAACCGTGGGTACTATTGGTGCCTGTCCACTTGAGCCCAAACACCATGTACTTTTTACAATTAAGTAGCTCATTGCCCAGAGAGGCAGCAGCAGTCTATATTAGCCTGTTCATTACCTGGCACACCAAAACTTCGTGGACAGAAAAATGTACCAAACACTCCTGACCTGAATCTTATCAAGCGATGCAAGCTATTCTAAGCTAGGACACCATTTCTGATTTCCGAAGCATGCTCTGCGAGTCTGTGTTACAATTACATATCTGACTGTACTGTTCTCTGTACTCAAGCCACCGGAAGTCTGCCGTTACTGCCCCCCCCCTCCCCCCTTCCATTCTCATACTAGAAATATTAATGTTATAGTCGAAGCTCTCCGTTTTCAGTGTCTATTTGCCTGTGCAATAAAACCCCCATCAACTCTTTTACCTCTCACTACCTCTATATATAATTATGTTAAATGGGCGTGGATTTTCATTTGGTAAGAGCCTGGATTTGGGTGTGTTTAATTACTTGTCTCAAAACTGCCCTTTACTATGGTCTGACTACACTAACTGACCAACGTAAGCGTTTTAGAGTTCAACCACTGTTGTGTATAGCTTATGCTATAGGAGACTGTGGTTCGACTTACCAGATTGGACTTCTTTTGCAGAAAATGGTATTTTGAATTCACTTCTGCAAATTGTTTCTGGAGGTTGTCTAACTGTTCAGATTTCCGCATTCGTTCCCTTTAAAAAAAAGGCAATTAACACCATGCCAATTATGCAATTAAGAAGAAACATTTTTAATCAAGTATTGAAAAATTAATCTAAAGGAAAACAATCTTAACCCACAATAGGTTACAGGTTGCTTCATGACCATTTTGTGATGTCCCGGTATAACTGTGCTTTATCGTCATAAGACTGAACAGGTTTTCATGATTTGTATCTGTTTGATTCTCATCCTTGGGGGTAATAAACTTAACAAATGAAAATGTTAAGTGTCATAATGTGAACCGACGTTTACAAAGTTAGTTATGCATCCTTTACAGGACATTCTAGAACTAACCCTAGAAATTTTTTTTGTTTTGTCTGTGCATGATTTAACTAGGCGGTTTTATGTTTAGTAGTTTGCCATTGCTTTCTGAAAGCCCCTATAAGTGCCACCATAAAGGAATTGCTAAAATGTACATTCTCTCGCTGCCTATACTTCAGATATATAAGGCAAGGTGCAGTAGGATCATGGTGATAACAAGTTAGTCCATTGAAATAACCTGATAAACAAATTAACAGCAAATGAAGTTGTTTCTTAAATTTTCCTAAATCAGAAGTTGTAAGTAGTGGTCGTTGTTCCACTCCAGGACTGCAACCGTGAGAATCAACCAGGAGCAGATCACAAAAACCCCACTCAGTCGAATAACACAGTTATATTACGTCACTGTAAGGTTAGAAGCAACCTACAGTCCAGGTATAGCCAGGGGATGGCTTGAACAATCAATTATACAATTAGATGCCGCCAGTTTAACAATCACAGACCTAGTAAGAAACCAAACTATTTGATTATGGGAACAACACATTGTGTCAGATGTTGTGAGAAGAAGATCAAATGGTTCGGACAACAGCAGAAGTTGACAAGATGTGCTTTACAACAAAGAGAATCTATAAACTTGACTATAAGGGGCTAAAACGTTTTTCCCAGAACTTGCTGTAAAAAGATGCCTTCGTATTATGTATAGTCTTCAGTTATTTATCACCAGCAACTCTGTTCATTATGGAGAATCAGCTGAGAGGAGAAATTGTGTGTGTGTTTTAGTTTGTGCCCCCAGAACTGCAGTCTGAAGGGGGGTTGCTTGATCTTGAAGCATGGCGTCCGCCTCGAGTGCTTTAGGTCCCGGGCTCAAGCCCTGGTAAAGGCTGGGATTTTTTCATGTGGACTTCTAATAATTTTCCCTTAGGGAGTGAGATCGAACGCCCGTGTGTATTGTTGCGCACATAAAAATTCCCTTGGTCAGGAAAATTGAAAAAGAGTACCCTAACGGCGCTGCCCAGGCACAATTTGGAGTTAAAAATCTACCCAAAGTATTTCAGGATCCTCACCAGTGCTACAGAGTTGTGTGCTGAGATTCTTCGGACTCGGGCATGAGTCAGAAGTAGAACGGAGCATCTGTTGGCTACTACCCTTGTGCCATGATGTTGATCCGTCATCTAAACCTAAACCAGCCTCTAAGGTTACCATCCCAAGGATGACAGATACAAATCAAGGAAAACCAGTTCAGCTGTACTACTATATCTTCTCCTCCTTAAAGTCCATGCCATGTTGCGTTGGTAGTCATGACTATCCACAACCTTCTATCTTGTGTACTTTCAATCAACTCTGACACAGATGATCCTTCATGCCATAATGTCAAACTGTCCAGCATATTTTCTCTCAGTCTCCCTCTGCCTCTCCTCCCCTCCAACTTTCCCACTGTCACGATGTACTTCAGTTTTCTCCTTCTCGTCACGTGACCAAAGAATGTACATCTCTTTCTAATGTGGACAATCAGTTCTCTTCGTGAGTCAGTTTTTTTTGTTTTTTTTCAAGACATCTTCGTTGCTCTTTTTATTTGTCCAGAGTATTCTCATTATTCATCTATAAAAACAGCTATATACCAGTTATATTGAGGAGCCACAAAGGTTAATCACCTGAGACAAAGTTAAAAAATATTTTTTTTTAGACTAATGTAGGAACAACACCATCCAGCAAATTCTTTATGAAACAGAAAATCTCAAACAGTTTGATCATTTAGCAAGAATGCAGCCAGAACAACTACCAGCACAGGTGCTACATGTGAACAAATCTAAAGTGAGAGCAAGAGGCAGCCCTAGAAGAAGGTTTCGTGGTATTAAATAATGTTGCTGTGATTTTTATTTGACATTTGCTTCGTTAATATAAATTTCTGTAACCTATGGTGCCATTTCAATGGTTGAAATGAATTCTGTCCGTATTCCATAGTCGTGGATTTCAAGCTGTACGATAGGCATGGCCAATGAGACACCTTTTTTTGGGGGGTGCCGAGTTGACCATGTATCTTAGTGCACTTGTATTCATGGCAAGGCGCAGACGCCGTCTGGAGGTGACAGGTTCAATTCCCGGCACGGTAACTATAGCTTTCGATTTTTATGTTGTCTAGTGTGTTCTTCTATCTTTCTACATCTTTCTATGAGTGCCATTCACAATACTTTCTGTTACTTGATTAATTCGTGGTATTAAAGAGCTTCTGAATCAACATGGAATGACAAAGCCAATGATGCCAATCAAGCAATGGGCTACCCTCCGAATAACGGGCACAAAATATAGTGGCCGCAAAAACACCCTAACAGAGCCTCAGTCACGTGTCAATTGCGCACTTCTGGCGACTTAATTTGCTACCGCCGAGAGTATCCCCCACGCCGCTCACCGGCGTGGATTGGGGCTAAACTAGGTGGAGAGGACTCACGAGCAGCAGCTTCCGCAACTCCTGCAGCTTTGCTCGTGAGTCCTAGCCATCTAGTTTAGCGGCGTGGGAGATACTCTCGGCGGCGGCGGCAGTCGCCGGAAAACCGCAAATTAGGTCGCTGGAAGTGCGCAATTGACACGTGACTGAGGCCTTTTTTTTGGCCGCCATCTTTTGTGCCCGTTATTCAGAGGATAGCCAAGCAATGGATCGCAAACGGTTCCTTCCCACAACTCGTAATGGCAGAAGTGGATGATGATGACACAAAATTACAAAGACACCTGCAGTTGAAGCTGTCGCGTTTTGCTTCTATAGAAGAATTACTTGAACAGAATTACCTGATTATTATAAGTCGTTAATTCACATTCTTTCGATGTGTTTTGGGAAGTCAGAGCTGTAATGTATCTAATATATGTAATAAACAAACAATGTATTGATTGGCACTAGTAGAAAGATAGAAGGACACACTAGACAACATAACAATTAAAAGCTATAGTTACCGTGTTGGGAATCGAGCCTGTCACCTCCAAATGGCGTGTGACCCTCGCTGTGGAAACAAGTGTACTAAAAACACAACCAGCTAGGCACCCCTGAAAAGGGTGTTTTCATTAGACATGTCTATCGTACAGCTTGAAATCCACAGCTGTGGAATACGGACAGAATTCATCGAAATGGCACCATAGGTTACAAGCATAGGTCGAATAATAACCACAGCAACAATTTACAAACACAGTAATGCTTTGTCTAGAACACACAAACATTAAAGAAAGAGATTTATGTAACAACGGGAAAGCTTGAGATGCAGAAAGGCAGGCAGAGACATAGGGAGAGGATGTCAGGAAATGTATCACCATGGCATAGAAGGAAGGAAATGATAAGTAGTATACGAGACAGGCGTTTGTAGACAGACATATGACAACTGCCACACGGCATAGACTATAAGAACGATTTTCAACATTCTTGCTGGAACTACACGTTTTAGCATTCCAAGGTGAAGAGGTAATAACAAGCTGACCAACTAGCGAATAATGCACACCAGCACACGGGAATATGTAATAGTTTGAAAAACTTTTATTATTTACAGTAGTAGATGTAGTTAAGTCGGCTCTGTGGCAAAGTAAATGCGAACGCTTCGTGATGCCGGGTTCGATCTCAGCTGTGGGCCATTCGCCTTGCGTTGGTTTCGACAGTGGTATCAAGAAAGCCGACCGTCCAGCAACAATGGCAAACTACTGGACGCAAATTTGCCTAGAAAAACCCCACAACAGCCAGGGGCTGTTGGTGTTGGTTCTGCAACGTCCTGTAAAGGATACGCAACTAACCTTTAGTTGTAGTTTAAATGTTTCTAGATGTGGAATCATTTGTCAGTCTATAGCTGCAGGGTCTAAAATGGACGCTGACTCTGCAAACAACTGAAATGGGAAACACGATGGAAGGAGAAATTCACTGTCTAGGATTTACACATTGTCTCTAGACATTTGAGTTCCTCTTTTTTATTTCTGGGGACACACACCCAGCTAGCTTTTATTTCTGGGGACACACACCCAGCTAGCTTTTATTTCTGGGGACACACACCCAGCTAGCTTTTATTTCTGGGGACACACACCCAGCTAGCTTTTATTTCTGGGGACACACACCCAGCTAGCTTTTATTTCTGGGGACACACACCCAGCTAGCTTTTATTTCTGGGGACACACACCCAGCTAGCTTTTATTTCTGGGGACACACACCCAGCTAGCTTTTATTTCTGGGGACACACACCCAGCTAGCTTTTATTTTCATTATCACGCTAAAAGGACTAGACGAGCAGGTAATGAAGAACCGCTGGCGGTAGTACAATCACACGACCTCCCAGTGAAGAGCCTGGGGAAGCCTGACGGTGCCATGTTCGATGCCAAGACAGCAGACATTGTAATGAAACTCCTGACATAAACAATCAGTAGAGGTACTTTGGTGTGGCTGCTGCATCGGAGGACTGAGCACAGATGGTAATGCCTTGTGTGCAGTGATGACTGATAACATAAAAATAAACTTACATTTCTATTTCAGCTTCAATTGCTTGAACTCTGGTTTTCAAGACTGCACACTCTTCAACCAGATCTTGGTATTCTGTTACAAATAACATCAACTTAACAATGTGTTAACGTTAATTTGTGATAGCTCATTGTTACATTAAATATTCACAACGGCTAGCGACGTCTTCTTAAAGTTCATGCCGCGTGGCGTTGGTAGTCATGCCTTTCCAAATTTTTCATATTGTGTACTTTCAATTCTGACACAGATGATCTTCCATGCCATGATGTCAAACTGTCCAGCATCTGTTCTCTTGGTCCCCCTCTGCCTCTCCTTCCCTCGAACCTTCCTACTGTTACGATGTACTCCAGTTTTCTCCTTCACATCACATGACCAAAGAATGTAGATTGTCTCTTTCTGATGTGGGCAATCAGTTCTCTTTGTGAGTCAGTTTCTTTCAAGAAGTGTTCATTACTCTTTTTATCTCTCCAGGGTATTCTCATCATATAAAACCACATCTCCGCAGCTTCCAAATAAGTTTTCACTAATTTACTAACTGTCCATGATCTACACCCTTACATCAATATAGGATTTATATAGATTTTAAGAATTCTTTTTCTTGTCTCTATTGACAGTGAACGGTGAAATGAATGTCTACAAACCTCTCAAAACTTGATAAGTTTGAAAATCTGGAAAATGACAATCCATTCATTAATATTCCAAAACGCACTCCAAAACAGGGGCGCTGTCAATGTCCTGTGTGGCCATGAGATGGCAATGTATGAGGATGGTGAATTGTGGGCGAGTACTTAGTTGGCCTCGTTTACAACATCCCTCGGAGATTTTGACTAGACTAGCGGGATGGATAAACTAATCATTTGCGGGTCTACGCGGTTCTCACGGACCGGGCAGTGAGTTGGGGACTGGACACCAGTGATGGGGAAATCGTTTTTCGAGGATTTGGACAAAGTGATATTGACCGACAAGACGCTATAACTTTTGACTGCTAGTTTTCTGTGTTAGACTAGTTTGTGATTGTATTTAGGTTGGCTGTGTCCTAGTTGCAGTAGCATTTAGAGTAGGCAGTTTAGTATCGTGTATTGTGTTAGTTATACCTTTAGTGGGTTTACTGATAGTTGTGTAAACGTTCCCTACAACACGATACCTGATCATGTCCTAACAAGGTGGCTTGCACCTGGTCGGCAATACAGAAGATAGCGATATCGTAGCGAATCAGATCAGTGACGTGGTCAGAGCACTCGACCCAGAGCTGGACGATAGGCGCAGTGGTGTCGGTGCCAGTGACCCAAGCGTAGGGACGGGCTTGTATTGGAATCTGTTGGTTCGGACTCTGGCGTAAGACCGGCACGGCACTGTAGGGGCAGGTAGGTGACTAGGTGGGTAACGCGAGCCATCTTCTCAGGGGCGAACTGGCTCATTGCGTTTGTACTTTCATTCAAGCTGATATGTCGACTCTGCGAGCGTTTGGTTTGCTTGTGTCTAGACAGACGAATTGCCATTGAGTTTGCACAATGAACCGTGTCGCCTGTAAGGCAGTGCGCATGCTTTATGATAGGCGCACTTAGCCCTCTTGAAAATTTTCAAGGGAGATTTGTGCAGCTACAGAGGTGTTCGGCTAAACTCTAGCAATTGTTGTTTTTGCCAGGCTTAACGTACCCGAGCCTCTGCTAAAGAAACACAGTTTGGGATGGAAACATTTTTTTAAAGTAACAACCTCCGTGGACAGATATAGCTGAGTAAACAATGAAATAAATGAATACAAACCCTTCAGAACTTTCAGAACTTGCTCAGTTTGAAAATCTGGAAAATGGTAATCCTTCGCGGTACTGAGTACAGACGTCTCCGTTTCATCTGTACTTATACTGCGTTTATGGGTGATCGCATCCTCACTACAGTCATTTGCAGTAGAAGTATTGCTTAAAAAATCTGGCTGTCTGCCTGCCTGTAGTGTGCTGGGGCAGTTTGATGCCAAAGAGGATGAAAGAGACGCAATATCGTTTTCTGAAATTTTGTCGCTGTTGAAACTTGTATTTATGTTCTCAGCTGACTTGGCTGACAACTGCGGTGATTGTTCTTGTTCCAGAAAATCTGAGAATTGTGTGAGATCTAACATTAACATATGATCATGTGAACTTATTCAGGCATCCAAAAAGTTGAAAGTAATTAAAGCAATAATAAGCTTGACTGACTGACTGACTTTCTACCCCACCAGGACATCACACAAGCGATAAACACCCGATGACACAATGTGCCACCATGTGGGTGAGGATCACCGTGGAGAGGTCCCAGAAACCGCGTTCAGCCTTTAGGCCATATTTATGGCCAGGCAATATTGCGGCCTCTGGCAAGAGCCAGGGTAGGGCTTCAAATAACGAAAAATTTCATCTTAACAAGGACGAGATTTGCTTATAATAATAAGCTTTGAGAAAATCAAATGGGAATCGTTAGAGTGCGAACACATAACTGCAATAGACAAGAAATTCATAAGGGAGTTTCACTCTGTTATGTTAATACTCGTTTTTTTTTTTTTCTTTTTTTTTGGGAAGGGGGGGGGGGGAATGAGAGGCAGTCATATATTGTGAAGTAAACCAACCTTCACTAAACAGTATTAAAAGTCTGCGGTTAAGCACCATCAAGGTTGTTAATTATCGTCGCCCCGTGTGGGATGCAATTTTTCGCTATTTTGAAGCTCCATCTAGGCTTTTGTCGGGGACCGTAATATAGCCTAACAACTGAACGCAGTTTCCGGGACCTCTCCACGGGTAATCCTCATCCGCATGGTGGCACTTTGTATCACCGGGTGTTTATCGCTCTGTGTGATGTCCTGGTAGGGTCAAATTTACTTACCAGTAAGGAACACAAAATCAGAACTTTGAGAACGTGCATCTTTTCTGTAGCAGCATACGAATGTTGAAAGTGCTCAGTCCCCATCTTCAGCAGCAAGAGAAGAGTTCCAGTTCAGGTGGTACCTGTAACTGTCTGATTATATCCGTCTCATCCTTTCTTTGAGTTTTGAGATCCCCTGGTAACTCCTCGCGGCGCAGAAAACCATGGAGGAAAACGAGAAGAAATACTGACATTCTAAAAGATCTGAACATCAAGGAAGATTGTTAAAAAGCACAATTTTGTCTCAGAAAATGTAGAATTTTGGCGATTTGAAGGGCACGGTGAATTTGCAGAAGAAAAAAAGAAAGAAGAGTTTTTTGAAGTCCTGAAAAATAAAAGAAGTATACACTAGCTGCTGACAGAAAAAAAGAAACATTGGAAGGAGGCTCAATCCCCTTGCACGTTTTCTATTGGCAAGGGCCTAAGCCATGTTTAAATGCGTAGTGACAATAAAATAATAATTTTATTATTATAATTATTATATTGTCACAATCAACGCCACTACACTACATATCGGACATTCCCAAGCCTGCTCCGTCCTCCACATGGCAGCCATACTAAGGTATCTCTTTACTGACCGTTCCCATGCGGAACTTGTTATGATGCCTGCTATCCTGGCCTCGAAGGTAGCATAAATGTGCTTCACCAGGCTTTAATCCCAGGTCACGCAATCGTGTTAGTATCAGAGATTCGCCATTATCCTACTAATCTAGTGCGAACCGCGTTAGTGATGTCTGTTCTGTGCACGCTTCTTACATAACGCGTCGCTGCATTGCTTGACAATTAGTAATAATAATAATAATGGGCTGAATGGCAAATAAATATAATAATCTGTTCGAAACAATCCAAAATTCATCAACAAATATTTAAAAAGAGAGTTCTATACAAGGTTGGGCGAGGAGGGTGGGAGCAGATAAAATGCGAAGCGCTTAGTCCGCTGACAAATATTCCAGTTCTTTTGTTAGACTGTAGTGTGCTGTCAGTAGTTTTAGACTTTACAGCGTGTATGGCTGACAGTAAATCTGCGAGAAAAACTTTTTTGCCTGCAGGGGTTTGCAGCTTGTTCATATGTTGTGCTGCCTTGTAGTTGGTGCAAGTTCGTCCGACGGGGGCTTCCAGAGACACAGTAGTGGCATCTGGGTGTTTAATATAAATACCTGGCTAACCATTGGTTGTTGTCTCTTTAGCTGATCCATCTGTGTACATTCTCGTCCAGCTGTCCTGTGGGAACATGTTGTTGAGTTGTTCCATTGTGAGTGCTTTCTTCACTACATTGGGCTCAGCATCTGTGTTTCCTAAGTTCGGGTTGCAAGTTGAAACATTGAGTGTCAATGATTCCGAGTCCCGAAGATCGAAACATAGCTCTTCGGGTGCGCATTATTAGTTTAGCAGTAAAGAGGGTGCTTTGTTAATATCCTACCCCAAACAGAGGAAATCCACAGGTCACGGGACAGTCTAATAATTCAGGGGGTGGTAGATAGGCTGCATGCAGTCGTGGGACCTAGGCTGCATCTAGTCGTGCGACCTAGGCTGCACTCTCTCGGGGGATGTAGGTGCGTTGGTGTTAGGGTCAGTTCTGGATTTTTGGAATCGTTAATATCATCAGAAAGCCGGGAAACCCAGTCTTACAATCCTCTAAAATGTTGGATTGTCTTGTGACGTCATCTGTGGTAGGATATCAATATAAAGCACAGTGAAGAGTGTAACTTTCCGAATTTTTTAGTTAGATGGTTTAGGCTTGTGCGCTTTATTATGTGTCTCCCCCCCCCCCTCCCATTCCCCCGGGCTGCCAGTTTTTCATGCAGTGAGTGCTTTGACATGTTCTTCATTTTTTCATCATGCAAAATTGTTTTTGTCCTTCTTCTTTCTTCAAAGATGTTCTTTTATTTTATTTCAAACCTTCTCAGGACCTCAACAGATGTTGTGGGGAATTCCCGAGAAAGTCCAGTATAATGCGGATGGGGGTGGGGGTGGGGGAGGGGTAGGGTTAGTGTTAGTATTTTTTTTTCACACACTTACACCCTTATGTTATTGGATTTTCTTGGGAATTTTCCATGATATCTGGAAGGCCCCGAGATGGGGTAAAATAAAAGGAAAGCATCTTATTTACAATTCAAAACTTGCATTCATTATATACAGTTCTGTGTGTGTGTATTATGAACAACTCATAGTCGGTATACACTATCTTCATCTGAAAGTGTGCATACATTGTTGGACATACTGTACAAACCTTTCGTTATTTCCGATTGTTCTATAACATTCCCATGGTTTTCCCGCGTAGCTTTACCCTGAAACAGTTCATGTTATATAGTCTTTCTTTGTTCAATATTTTAATATGTTCAGTTCAAAAAAAAAAAAAAAAAAAAAAAACAACAACAGACAACACGTTAAAAACTTAAAAATACCCAGAAATGTTGGGCAGTCTCTCTCCCCCCCACCCCCTAACCTTCCCCCCACCCCCGGGTGTGTCTCAACAATGGTGTCACTTGTAATCTATGCAGGAGGCCACAGAAGAAGAACAAACCAACAAAGAACTAACTGGTTTCGACAACCGCTGTACGGGGCGTGATTTGGTGATGAAAGGCACCCGAGCTTATGAACTGAATTGTTCGATGTGCAAAAAAAAAAGGATAATAAAATGAGAAGAACTAACTAGTAAGTAATCTCACTTTTTACGAATGGAAAGTCCGTATTAAGTACAGGAGGAGGGGGTTAAGTAGTACTATTGTAAGTGTTTGGGTACCCTGATAACAGCAAAGGGAAGTTATATTTAAAAAACTTAAATATAGAATGGTTCAAGCAAATGCACAATTTTAGATAATGAAAAATATTCTATGCAATAGTTCTTTGTCAATTGAGATGAGCGAAAGTGAATCATATACATTTGGACGATTACTGAAAAATAATTTAAAGTGGGGAGATGTTCTTTTTATAGACGAACGAATAGCCTGGACAGATAAAAAGAGTATTTCGAAGGTAAAGAAACCGATTCGCAATGGGAACTAATTGCTCACAGCCAGCAGAAGACAGTCTACATTCTGTGGTCATGTCATGGGAAAGAGAAAACTGGAGTTCATCGTGGAGGGGAAAATAGACAGAGGGTGATCGAGAGAAAAGATGGTGAAAAGTTTTACATTATGGCATAGAAGATCATCTGTCAGATCGGTGGCTGAGTGGTCTCGAGGTAACGGTGTCCGCCTCGAGTGCTGGAGGTCCGGGGTTCAAGCAACGCTGCAGGCTGGGATTTTTTCACCTGGACTTCTAATAATTCCCCCCTGGTCTCTGGGTAGTAAGTACTAGTAAGATCGGATGCCCGTATGTATTCTTGCGCTCGTAAAAAAAAATCCTTTGGCAGTTGGAAATCGAAAAGAGTAGCCAAATCGAAAAGAGTAGCCTAACGGCGCTGCCCGGGCAACATATTTAGATTTAAAAAACTACCCAAGGTATTTCAGGATTCTCGCCGGCTGGAGTTCGTGCACTGCGCTGAGATTGTTCAGATTCAGGTTTGAGTTTGAAGTAGAACGGAGCACTTATGGGTAACACCCGCGTGTCATGAATTTGATCCGTCGAATAAAAAAAACAACGAATAAACATCTGTGTCAGATTTGATTGAAAATACACGAGACAGAAGGGTGTGGAAGGACACGACTACCAACAGAAGGGCATTCCCCGCCAGGCAAGAAGGCTTCCATAACTAACTGAACGCAGAGATGATATAGGGCATACGTGGCCTACACAAGAAATCGTCACGTCCTGTACACGACTGTTTATCTCACATTAGTATACATACAACTGGGCATCTCGCTTCCTCGGCATATTATACTTCTCTCCTGGAAAATGGCATGTGTCACAGGGATGTATTTTTTGCGGCATTTGTCAAAAGCATACATTATGAATGGCTTATCTGCATGGTCATTACACTGCAACGAGTTTGACCAATGGTAGCGGACGTTTCAACCTTTTGTGCCATCAAGTAGGATCTGTTAGCGAGGGCACTGAACTATGCTGTCATACACAATGGGAACTCAGCATTCGGGCATTTGAACCTAAGCAGCTATATAGTAGGAGTCTCGGTCGACAAACCTTTAAACTAAGGTTTGTCATATAGTAGGACTTTCAGACGACAGACATTTGAACCTAAGCAGCCATATAGTAGGAGTCTCGGTCGACAAACCTTTAAACTAAGGTTTGTCGTATAGTAGGACTTTCAGACGACAGACATTTGAACCTAAGCAGCCATATAGTAGGAGTCTCGGTCGACAAACCTTTGAACTAAGGTTTGTAATATAGAAGGACTTTCGGACGACAGACATTTGAACCTAAGCAGCCATATAGTAGGATTCTCGGTCAACAAACCTTTGAACTAAGGTTTGTCATATAGTAGGACTTTCGGATGACAGACATTTGAACCTAAGCAGCCATATAGTAGAAGTCTCGGTCGACAGACCTTTGAACTAAGGTTTGTCATAAAGTAGGACTTTCGGACGACAGACATTTAAACCCGCGTTTGTAATTTAGTTGGGTACTCGGTCAGCAGACTTCACGCATGTTCCAAATGAGTTTACCATGTACGTAATCACCCAAGCACAATTGGTGGGCTAGCGAGTGCTGGAGTGTTTCTTGAGCCACCAACTCCGAGATCCCCTCTGTTTATGCTGATAAAGACTACTATCCATAGTGCACGAAGAGGACGTGGTACAGGTGTCTTGCATAAAAATCATTTAACCAGCACAGAGCCTTCTGGCGCCCGAGGTGACGTACGGACTAGAGAGTATCCCTTTATCCACACCACAACGTCCTTAACTTTCCCTCTCGCCTGTTTGCGAAATCCCCGTGTTACCGGACGTTAATATTACAGAGAATGAGACACAGGAGCCTGGATTTATACATATGCGTCATCATCATGTAGCAGGTCCTTTGCAGAAAGTCGCTCTCATCACAGTCTGCCTGAAAAAAACCTCGGTCTCTGCCAGTTCTCCCGCCTCATGTACTTTCATACTCAAGGTGTCACTTATATCCTGTTCACATCTTTGTGTCGGTCGACTCCAGCCCCTCCTTCCTGGTACCATGCCTTCTGCTATAATTTTTTCCAATGCGTCATGGCGCTTGATATGACCAAAATATTTCAGCTTACGAGACAGGATCCTGTTTATTAGCCAATCTTCCTTGATGTTCAGATCTTTCAAGAAGTCAGTATTTTTCCTCTTCTTTGTCCATGATATTCTGAGAATCTTTCTATTGCATTTCAGCCCCTTAATGAATGTAGTGTATTATAACTGTTAGTACACATGCGTACGAACAGTTATAACACACAACAGCCGCCGAACACTTATATACACCTCTGCATAGTATTAAACTAAAGGGAGACAGTCAGGTGATCGATAACAGACTTGAGAAAAATTGGCAATAAAACAATTCATCATAATCATCATCACCACAGTCGTATACCACCGTGTGACGCTGAGTCACCAGTTGTTATTCTACGTCGGATCAGCTCCTTCCACATCTGTGCCTCAAAGTTAGTTAGTTAAGTCAAGAATGGTATCACAGCACTCGGGGCATTCACATGCATGCTCCGTCCTCATCTTCGGCAACCAGTGCAGGGTTTCAATATTGACTCAGAGGCTACCGATATGATATTTGCATGTTTGAAGTCAGTCCAGTAAGCCGAATTCTGTATCCAGGTGTTTTTTTAAGACCCACCTCTTCTCCTCTTCCCCATTACAGAAAAGATAAAAAAGACACTTTTTCACGCCTTTAGGCGTATTGGGCATATAGGGCTAGACCTAAATTTTATAAACCAATCGGCACTCGGTGGGTGATGCAGTCAGCATGTCGCCGACCGCTTGTACTTCCCATGACTTTACCTGGTAGCCATTTGAGGTAGAGTCGATCTGAGAGCCACCGTTCCTCACTACAGAGCGTTGTGGTAGTTAATAAAACAAATATGTGTTGATCGTGACTAACCGGCGTCTGGGAAAGATGTTCGTTTTCAGCTATCTTTTTCTTACTGTCGCCATTCAGTAAGGGGCTGAAACGAAAAAAGAAATTATTTAAAATTATGTTTTTTTCTGTTACGAGTCATTGTTTTCAAATAATTATCTAATGTTTTTTTCTTTTCTTCTTTTGCGTGGTCTCGAGGCATGGCGTCTGCCTACAGTGCAGGGGATCCAGGGTTCAAGCCCCCGGAGAAAGCTGTGATTTTTTTTCACGTGGACTTGTAGTAATTTCCCCTGGTCTCTGGGTAGTAAGATCGGAGCCCGTGTGTATTGTTGCGCGCGTGGACAAAAAATCCCTTTAGCAGTGGGAAATCGAAAATAGTAGCCTAACGATGCTGCCCGGGCGAAATTTGGAGTTAAAAATCTAACCAAAGTATTTCAGGATCCTCGCCGGTGCTAGGGAGTTCATGCACTGCGCTAAGATTCTTCTGACTCAGACTTGAGTTAGAAGTAGAACGGAGCACTTATGGGTCACTACCCTTGTGTCATGATGTCAATCCGCAGTTTAAACCTGAACCTAAACATTTTCTTTTTCTTCGCGTTCACCGGCTGTAAACTCCGATGGAAAGTTCTCGTTGCCGTCCACTCCTGGACACCTGAGTGTTGCATGCACATCCGTTTTACAGATCTAACTTATTTGTATGCAGACTGTTGTTGCTTGCCTCTCAGGCAGATCCACTCTGACTTCGAAGAAAGTTCACAATTAGTCGACTCTTACGACAATGCTTGTTGGGCAGGCAGTAGGCCTATCCTTGGAAAATATCACACGATACTCTCACCAGTGTAACTGTTACCTCCTAGCGCTTAATTTTGTTTCAACCGCTTACACGTGCGAAGTGATCAATCCTCATCACTGACCTTCTCCTCCTTCGTCTCCGCTGTCCTCCTCTCCTCCTGTCTGTCTTATTCGCGTATGAAGTTATTTCCTTAGCCAGGGCTTAATTTCTAAAAGAAAAAGGTGCCGGTACTTTAAGTGTCTAAAAAGGTGGCGGTGTTCACCACAAAGTGGGTATTACTCTAGCGCTGAAAAAAATCGTGCCTTAGAAAAAAGGTGTTCCGTTGCGCTTGGTCGTAACTTCTTCTTCATCTTCTTCAGCATTCCGAGCCCTTGAGGTTCATTGCTGCAGATACCACCCGCCTGCATTCATTTCTCTGGTTGGCCTTCTCTTTCTAATTGGTGACACCAAGTGTTTACAGGTCTGTCTGGACATTATCAGTAACTCGTCTATCTTGGTATCCCTCGTGGTCTACGACCATTCATCTCCCTGGTGTATACAGTTTTTACTTCTCTGTCATCTGACATTCTCTCAATACGTCCCTACCAGTTCAGCCTATTAGCTCTCATGATGCCATTGATCAATGGTGATTTAAACAGATTATGAATTTCTTTGTTATTTCTTACTCTTCATTCCCCGTTGTTTGCATCTTTGATGGGTCCATGGGTTTTCAAAACCCTGTAATAAGGCTTTATCTCTTTTAGCTGTGCTCCAAGTTTCAGAGCATTTGAAATATTGGATCTTATCAATGTTTTATATAATTCCGATCTTGTTGTTGCGAGACAGACACTTTGACTTTAGCAGATGTTGAAGGGCATAGTATTCTTTTTTCCCAGATTGTATTCTAGATTGTATTTCTTCTCTCAGCATGTTGGAGCGGTTAAAGTTTGCACCCAAGTAGTTACATGTTTCCGTTCGTTTGATTTTCATATTATCGACTTGTATGTGGCCGGAGTTTATGTATCCTTTTCCTGTCTAGTTATTATCACGTATTCCGTCGTATCTTTATTGATAACTAGTCCCATTTTCTGAGCTGTTTCTTTTCAGAAAGAGTATGTTAACGGTCTCTAGTTTTTTTTCTCCAACGATATCTATGTGATCAGCATATCCAAATATTCTTGTAGATTCTTTCTTCTACAGCACACTATTTTTTTTTTAAATTTCCTTATAATTTTCACCAGGGTCAGGTTGAAAAGAATGAGGACAGAGCATCACCTTGCTTTAAACCAGATCCTAACTACTATCATTCTTCTTCTTCTTCTTCTTCTTCTTCTTCTTCTTCTTCTTCTTCTTCTTCTTCTTCTTCTTCTTCTTCTTCTTCTTCTTCTTCTTCTTCTTCTTCTTCTTCTTCTTCTTCTTCTGCCTTTCTATCCCCCAATGGAGCATAGGCCCTCAACCAACTCAGGCCAAGTCGTTCTATCCTTCGCCATTGCATGAACTCTCCCCATGTCCTCCCCATCTTTCTAACTTCATTCTCCAGCTCTCTTCTCCATGTGTTTTTTCCCCCTTCCTTTATTCCTATGTCCCTGTGGGTTCCAATGCAAAGTCATTCTAGTTATGCTGTTCTCCTGTTTTCTCAGTGTGTGTGTCCTATCCAACGCTAGCTTCTTTTCCTCACCTCTTGGTCCACTGGAGCCTGTTTAGTTCTCTCAAAAGGCACTAAATTAGTTATTCTATCATACCATTTAATACCTTCTATTATGCGCAGGCACCAGTTAATGAGTGTCTGTACATAGTTTATTAATGATTGCCTTAGTTGTTCTCCATGTTTCCGCCCCATACAAAAGTACTGATTTGATATTGGAATTAAAAATTTTTAGTTTAGTATTTCTTTTAATTTCTTTTGACCTCCAGAAATTCCCTAGTGCTATGAAAGCTCCTTTTGCCTTTTGTATTCTTATTTTAATATCTCTGTCAGTTCCTCCATCATTATCTACATTACTGCCCAAATAACAACTACTATTATTACAGTTATAAACAAGGAACACTTAATTAAACAGAACAAGCAATTTCATCAATCACTCTCTCACCTTGATTCTGACGCTGAGGTACCGAGTTTGCCACTAGCAGTTTTATAAACGCCCCACTCTGGACACAACTTGAAAAAGGCACATCCCATTCTTTCGACTGAAAGTAACTAAAACAGACCTTTCCGTTGACCAAATCTCCCATCGGGTGTCGCCTTGTCTATAACACAATCGTCTCCAGCTTTGAATATTATAAAGAGGGCGGTGGTCTATTCAACTTGAGTTTAGCATTAAATACCCGCTGGGTTAATAGTGCGGAATGGTACTTACTCTGAATGTGTATGATTGTGTTTGTCGCCAGTGTGTGACCGTTTAGAATGATTTAGTTGAATTCAAACTTAATTTAACTGCAGACATTTGATCTATTATTATGCGATTACATTCTTGATTCCCTGTATACTAGACTAAAACAACTCCAGAATTTCTCCATTTATTCGGGAATATCGAAAAAAGATTTGACATTAATCATTCGGATCTCTAGTTGAGCTAAACAGGCACAATTCTGTTGAACACAACTTCTAAATGTCACAGTAAGCCCCGCGAAAAAAGCAGCAGATTGTGTTCACTGTGCAGAAGCGAACACGCTGCGTTTAGTTGTGCTGTGTTAATTGTTGTGTTAGGCGAATTATCTAACGCAGAATGACTAGTGCTAGTAATCTGAAACTCTTTATCGCAAAAGAAAAGTAAAACAACAAGGCGGTGAAGGACAGTGAATGCCGCTTGTTTCAGGTTTTGATTTACACACTCGCTCACACATACACACACTAACACACACGCGCGCACACACACACACACACACACAGTCACACACTATTCTTCTTTTTCTTCTTCTTCCTCATGTTCTTCTTCCTCCTCATCCTCTTCTTTGTTTTTCTTCTTTATATTCTTCCTCTTCTCCTCCTTCACAACGAGGAGCCCGGACCACAAACAAATTAAAAAACATCTTGAACACTAGTCTTTAAACTGATTTACTTATTGATGTTAACATTGGAAAGGGGGGGGGCGCACACGTGGAAAAAAGGGAAAAGGGGGGGGGGGTAATGTGGTGCCGTTTCCACAATGGAGGTTTACTGGTGTTGTTTTCACAGTGATACTATTCTTGTTTGATATTGCTATGTTGAAAGGACAAAAAAGGAGAGGGGGGGGGGGAGAGGGTCTCCGTGGCGAAGTGGTCAAACCTTTGTATGCGTTTCGAAGGTCGTTGGTTGGCTCCACGGCTGTGTCATTTGGTTCACGAGTGCAATTTTTTGGAGATGCATGGGGATCATTGCCGGAGCGACGGCGTTTGTGTTTTGTACGATGCTCTCGGCAGGCAGCTAGCTGTTGTGTGGAGAGAGAGAGTGAGCTATATGGGATTAAACCGGGTGCAGAGAGCTCGCACGCTATCCTTCATCTCGATCTATCCTGTACAATCAGTTCAATATCGTGGATCGAACAGTCCATCAGGTTTGGCCTCTCGTTTGTAACGTCTGGCGCCCCTGTCACATAGACTAGTGCATGTGAAAGGTCACGAAGCATGGGGATGGGGGGGGGGGACGTTACAAAAACCCTTATAACTGTTGATACCTGTGGTTGTCCACAGATTTCTCTTATTTCTTGACTACTTTTAATTCATCCAACTTCCTCCTCATCATCATGTAGCAGGTCCTTTGCAGAACGTCGCTCTCATCACAGTCTGCCTGAAAGAAAATCGGTCTCTCGCCAGCTCTCCTGCCTCATGTGCTTTCATACTCAAGGAGTGAATTATAGCCTGTGCCCATCTATTGGCCCCTGCTCCTCCTTCCTGTTACCATGCCTTCTGCTATAATTTCTTCCAATCCGCCGTGGCGCTTGATATGACCAAAATATTTCAGCTTTCGACACATGATGCTGTTTATTGCCAATCTTCCTTGATGTTCAGATCTTTCAAGATGTCATTATTTCTCCTCTTCTTTGTCCAAGATATTCTGAGAATCTTGCTATCCAACTTCCTACTGTTAATAAATTGTGAAACCCCCTGCCGATGCCTTTTTCTACACTTCCACGATAGAGAGTTATTACGTAATCTTTAAGAATGCTAATTACTTAAAATTACAATTCTCTAATTCAACGAACTTATTAATTACACATAATACTATCAGTATTTGTCTTTATTGTATTTTAACAACAAGTTTATGAAAGCTTTTTGAAGTTTATAGCGGTTTGATACTTCTTCTTATCTTTGTGTGGATTTAGAGAGTTCCGAGTAAAAAATCGATCAGAAACAAAGATGGATTCCAGAGTCCTCAGTGATAGGAACAGTCCCTATCTTATCGAAGATGACGCTGACAGTAAATCGTTTGCTGTTTTACCTTGGGACAATTTTTCAAATTGGATTTACTGTGCCTGCATTGTCACATTTGACTTAGAGCTAGGCCAAGCTATGGAGGTTAGAAATTAGTAAAATTAGAAAGAAAGTAAATAAAAAGAAATGTAAAGGCATTTCCCAGCCATCCAAGTTCTTCTTCTCTATTTATTTATTATATTACACTGTTATACTCCTTAAATTCTCTGTTCTCCCCATCCTCCTCCTCCTTCTTCTTCAAGTCCATGCCATGTGGTGTTGGTAATCATGTCTAACCACAGCCTTCTGTCTCATGTACTTTTAATCAATTCAGACACAAATGATGGCTCTCCTCCGAACTTCTACCCCCGCATTATGGGCGGCCTGAAATATCCGTTCGGGGCTCAGTTCTATTAAAAATATGCCGGCTCTGTATAACGAAACAAATGCTCTAACAGAGTCTCAGCGATATATTACTTGCGGACCTGTTTCTTATTGTTTTGATTGCCTGACAATTCTAAGAGACGCAACACTGCAGATGATAGTGGCAGACGATAATATCGACCGTTGACACTTTCCATTGTCGGACTTTTGCCGAGGAACAAATATGTAAAATGCGGACTTGTCGGACTTTCTGCCAACGAAAAAATCGCTGCAAATCTAGGATTGGCTTGGAAAAACGAAACAAATGCTCTTAGAGGGTCTCAGCGATATGTTACTTGCGGGCTTGTTTCTGTGACTATGCCTCACCGCCGACAGTATCCCCCGCACCGCTACGTGCGGTACGGATAGGGGCTAAACTAAATGGCTGGGACTTACGAGCAGCAGCTACCGCATCTCCTGCAACTTCCTCCAATTACTTTGCTCATGAGTCCCAGGCACCTAGTTTAGCCCCCCATCGGAGTCACACATAGCGGCACGGGGGATACGCTCAGCGGTGAGTTTAATCGCGTTTTGCACATGCCTACAAGTCTGACATCTACAGCTGCTAAATCCTCAATCGGAAAAACAGTATTGCTAATCTGCGTGGGAACGCGTGGTCTACCCGCCATAATGCTTTCATCGTCTGTAATGTCTCTAAATTGTCAATGGTCACTTTTATCGTCTGCAGAAACGCTCGATATTGTCACCGGTCGCTTTTATCGTCTGCTACTATCGTCTGCAATGTTGCGTTTTTTGAAATTTTCAAGTAATCCTAGTTTTGCCGCGATTTGTTCCTTGGCAGAAAGTCTGCATTTTTCATTGGACTGAGCCCCAAACAGATATTTCAGGCCGTCATAATGCGGGGGTAGAAGTTCGGAGGAGAGCCCAAATGATCATCCGTTCTTTGATGTTAAACTGCCCAGCATCTTTTCTCTCTGTCTCTCTTCCCCTCCAACTTTCCTACTGTCTTGATGTACTCCAGTTTTCTCTTTATCACATGATCAAAAAATGTAGTTTGTCTCTTTCTGATGTGGGCAATCACTTGTCTTCATGAGGCAGCTTCTTTCAAGACATCTTCTTTACTCCTTTTATCTGTCCACAGTATTCTCTCTCAGCATTCATCTCTAAAACTGCAACTTCCAAATATTTTTTTTCCCGCTTATCTTCCTATGTCCATGATTAACTTCCTTATATCAAGATATAATTTTCATAGTTTTAAGAATTGTCTATCTCGCCTAAATTGACGAAGAAAGATTGCATAAAATATTATTTATTTTGTAGAATACTGCCTTTTTTTTTAAGCTAATCTACATTTAACTTCTTTAATACATCTTCCATCTGATGTTATCAGCATACCCAAGTACTTAAACATATAAACTTGTTTGAGGTTTTTCTCAATTAATTTGATGTTGCATTTTGGAGAGTCAGTTGTCTTTGTAATGACCATTATTTCTAAATTTGTTTAAAATAGAAAAAGTTGGCTAACTTATGAATAACAAAATCCTAATTCAAGTCTTCTTAAAATGCATAATGAATAAATCTGTAACAAAAATACTTTCTGTTACCTGATTAACAAAAATACAGAGACAAATTATGATTGGGACAGCTATAAGTAGAAGTTGGTCAGAAGGGATTGTTTTACCTAAAGAACAGAATAAGAATCAGAACATCAACAGAAATATGTTGCATTTTATTATTATCCCCTCCCCGGAACGAGCAAGTAAGCGCTTTCAGAATCAGCACAACACCTCCAACAGGTTGAAATATACCATGATTAATAAACTAAAGAGATGAGATACTGATGATCTGTGTCAGGGAAGGCAAGTTGGCATGGATCATACTTAACTTCTCATGTAAAGTGGCAGTATTGAGATCAGCAACATTGATTCTTACCGATAAGGAAACTTTCTGTCTGCCTATTTTATTTGTCTACACAGAAACAGTTTTTGTTTCCATTAATGAGGATCTTAATGACAATAAAACTGAAATTAATGTTTCTCTCCTTTAACAGCTTATTTATCCTGGACACGTGAAACTAACAGATAAAGAGGTAAAATATCTTTTTTTTTTTAAATTCATTTAATGTATTGTGTTTTTAGTATCTGAGCATGTTGTCTCCCGGTTTGATGAACTCTGGAATTTACCTGATTGTTGGTGTTGTTGTTTGTTCATCGGAAATGATGAAGACCACTCTTCCTTTCGTCTGTCATTCTTCTTCTTCTTCTTTGTTCACCGGCTGTAAGCTCCGACAGAAAGTCCTGGTTGTTCATCCGTTTAGATTTTGGCTTTGTGCCAGAACTTGATTTTTGCGTGTTCATACCTTTTGCTGGCTTATTTGTGGAGCTAGTTGTTCCTTGCCACTTAGGCATCTGCACGCTGACTTCCAAAAAAGCTCCCAAGTAGTCGACTTCTGCAATGTGTGTTTTGAAGAGGCTGTGGGTCTATTCTTGCTTTCCCCATAATGCAGCCCCATAACCAACATGGTTATCATCTGTCATAAAACTATAGTTCATTGTCTGTGAGTCCAAAGGTGACTTATGAGCCCAGTATGGGTCCAGAAGGATGTAGGACAGTGAGGACAGAGAACATTGTCTGTAGGTAAAGGGTCTCTTTTATGGGTCTTTCTGTTCAGCTGCCCTTTTTCTAGCTGCTCCCAGGTCACTCTGCCTCTTTGGATAGACAATTGTCGTGTAGTCTGGTCTTATGCACTGTTGCTGGGGCTTGTAATGGAAGCAAAGAAAACTAACACTGTGACCTGTCATGCTTACCATGTCGTAGAAAACCGGCTACAAATTACATTGATCGTTGGTGAGATATCTTGTCAATGTTATCTCTGCAAAAATTGTATACAAACCTCTTTTTAAAATTTTTTTGCCAGCAGAAATACCTTTTCCATGAAGAGTTAGTGACATCATATGTAACAGTTATTTAAGAAAGTAGGTAAGAGTTTCCACAGAAGCACACAGAATGGGAGAGTGCCAGAGGACCTGACCTCACAGCTACCTGCAATAGTTACTTAACAGACAGCTACCTGCAACCTTTACTTAACAATTATCTAAGTAAAGCAGCTGGATATTGTTGGGGAGGATGATTTAATAAGTACATACTAACTCATGGGTATACAGAGGTCAGATACTGGGATGTGGCACGACAGTTAGATGGTGGGAGAAAATCTCAGCAGAGAGGAGGTAAATTTATTATTACATGACATCCAGCATAAGACTGGAGGTGGAGGAAGTCATCGCAACTGTGATGTTTTGTGAGATTCCATTCAGAAATGCCGTCATCATAACTGACTCTCAGTCAGTGCTTCAGAGTGTTCAGAATGGATATTTCAGGCATGAATGGTGACACACACATTAACACAGTTCTCATGAGTTCCAGTAGCTGAAGTGATTCAACAGGCCATGCTGATCTGTGTGGGAATGAAAGAGTTAGTTGGTTGGTTGGTCTCTGGAGCACCTCCTGGTTGTGCTAACCAAAGTTCTTTGTATGTATGAATGAGGATCAGGCTTGAGAATAATCTTTACATTACTAGGTAATAAAAATATACATTTTCAGAACAGGGAGGAGAATGTGAAAAAAAATGTATTACGTCTGATTTTATTCTCCTTCTGCCTTTCTTTCATTTCCCATAGGCCCTCTGTCAACTCTACTGAATCCTTGGTAGACTTGTTCTGAATGCTTGGAATTTGCAGCTAATTTTTTTAATTGCATGCGGAAGTAAATTGAACTAAAAAAGTGGTTGAGTTGATCATGAAATCACTTCTGGCTGTAATTATCAAAGATATTCACAAGAAGTTATTCTTGGTTGGTATCTGTATAATCTATTGTGGCATAGTGGTTAGATTTCTTACATAATCAAGTGAATTCTTTCTAGTTTTAAACAAGGTTTCCAAGATGTTTTAAATTTGCACTGTAAAGTGATATTTATTTCTAACTTGCAAATGTCTTTAATTTTATTTCAGAAAATGAGCATTTGCTACCTCTCCTTTCCTGATTCTAATTCAGGTAAGGACAGTATGTTTTATTGGAGTAACTTGTTTTTATCATCACTGCAGATTCATGGATCTGTCCCGAGTGTTGTGATGATAATCCTTTCTAACCACTAATCACTGAAGATGACAAACTAGGTGTTGTGAGGGCCCTTTGGGAGCGAGTGAACAGTGCGGAGGTTAGATCATTATGGTCTGAGGAAAATGGTTCTGCAGGAAGTTATCAGGGGTTCTGGCCAGCGCTTAACACTCAAGAGAAAGGCAAGTCAGACGGTTACTGGTGCCATCAGAGGGGGAACTCTTCACTTGCTGCTGAAGATGGGGGATAGAGCACTTATGGGAGTGTCCTGAGTGCTGGCTGTGATATCAATTCTTAATTCCACATGAAACATTACTGCAGATAGGTAATACACAAGGCTGACATACTGAAAACTGAAAGGGAACTTAGATGTCTCGTTTCCATGACCAGACTGCAGAAAACGTACTTTTTTGAGCAGTGTTGATGTGGGATTGTTTAGTATCTCATCCAAAATCATTTGCAAAATTCATTAGTAAATTTCTGTCAGTTTATATCAGCTGCCATTACTTTAAATTGGGATAACATAAGTTCATTTGCCTTATTTAAACAAAAACAAAAAAATTCTTTCAACAGGCTGTATGGGTGACACACAGTTTCACTTTAGGATACGTCAGTGCCCTGGCAGGAAGCCATTGATGAGAGCACACAGTCAGTACAACAGGGACTGTCCTGTTGCTTTACAGGTAAGTTTTCTCACCTTTATTCTGTGGCTTAGGCTCTGCGAATGTGCTTCGTAATTCCATGGTGCTGGCTTTGATCCCGGCTGTGGGTGATTTGGCAGCAGACCACCTTGCTTTGGTTTTAGCAGTGGTGTCGAGAGCCGACTGTTTAGGAAGCAGTGACAAACTGCTGAATGTACAATTTCCCAGTGAGATTACAAACAGTCAGAATTGCTAGGGTTGGTTCTACAGCATCCTGTAAAGGGCGTGCAACTGAACACTTATTCTCACCTTTTTATATTATTAATAGTTCAAATATGTTTATTATCATCATCTTCATCACCCACTTTTCCTTGTGTGGGTTCTGGGGCCCCAGGGGTGGGGGAGGGGTGTAGGAATAGACCCGCTGCCGCTGTTATAAACATGTTTAAATGTTGACTAATTAGGAGTGTCTCCTTTGAAGTCAGAGATGCCAACAGTCTGCAGACAAATATGTCACATCTGTAAAATGGATGTGCATGCAAAACTCAGGTTCTGAAACAGGACCAAAGTTCATAAATTGACCAACAGTCAGAATTTTTCTACCAGAGTTCACAGCTGGTGAAAACGAAGAAGGTTATCTACTTTTACCATCAAGATTTTTGTGTGTGGGTTGCCAGAGGAACATTTGGCACAGTGGTTGGCACTGACTGTTTCCATTCTGTGATAATGTACAATATATATTTCATGTCATCAGTCCATGTTCCTCTTGAGCCTCCTCTTTCTCTTGTCTCAGCTCTTCTTAGATGTGATGCCTGTGTTGCTAAATGGTGTTGCTGCATTCTAACAGGATGCTCAGATCATTTGATTTTCTGCATCTCGTATTTGACACAAGGTGTTGTTCCCAGTGTATGTGTCTGAAAGTAACGTTTTTCACCCGGTCTCTGAAGTTTAATTTGGCAGTTTTCCTCAGGAAGTGTTGATTTTGCTTAATTGAGTTTTTGTTCGTGTCCAGGTTTGGCACTGGAAGCTTCTTCTTCATCTTCGTCACATTTACCAGCTCTGGTTGCTCGTCCACTTCTGGGCTGCAGTCCTGTTCCAGAACTTGAGTGTTGCGTGTGCATCCGTTTGAAAGATCTGACTCATTTGTATGCAGACTGCTGGTTCCTTGCCTTTCAGGCAGATGCACCCTGACTTCGAAGGGAGCTCCCAGTTAGTCAGCTCTTACGACATGCTTTTGGGTAGGCAGTGGGTCTGTTCTTGTTTTCCCTATAATAGGGCTCCGGAACCCACACGGGTAGCACTGGTAGCATAGTATCGACAAAAGGTCTATATTTAAATGGATTACACCATGGGAAGAGCCTATGCCACCACAACCGAATACAAATAAAGGGTAGTAAAGAGTATTAAAATTAACCTACCAGGTATATTGTAGAATTTTGTGGCAACAGAATGCCATGATAGTGTTGCGTGGAGGGAGGAAATCAGCAAGGCAAAAGGGATATAGGAGAAAAATGAATGCAGACAGATTAAAAAAAGCTGAATGTCTGAAAAAAGCATGTTAAAAACATGCAGTGGCAAGAATGGTCCTGAAATTGTGTGCTCTAATTGTGGAAGACCTTATTAATGCAAGTAGATCTTGCTAGTCATCACAGGCTGTGATTCTCTTGCCTCCCTATAGCACAGTATAACATTATCTTCTGGGAAGATGCTAAGGTACCATCAACACACTATTTAACGCAGTTGAATGGAATGAAATTGACTAACTCATCCCATGGAAAACGTCTGTTGCAAAATCCAACCATTGTGAAAACATTTACAAAGGGCTTGGTGTGAGCTGTTGAGGTTCCTGTTTTACTGTCACTGTAAAAAAAAAACTGTCACTGCTGTATGTATGTACCACTTTTTAGGGTAGTGTAGACAGGAAGTCGTCGCGAGCCTGAGGATTTAGGCCCACAGGGCTAGTGTTGTCGCCGCGGACTGTACAGGTTAGGATCTTTAATTTTGACCCTGACAGAAAAACACCGTTACTTTACCGGGGGTTAAACCGGGGTATCTGGCATGAGAGCCCTGCATTGTAACTGCTCGATCAGCCGCTCATCCTGATTTACATTGGCAGATACACGACAGCAAAAGAAGAAGAAGTGCAATGTTGCAAACCTCGTATGCCAGGGTCATTGAAAACAACTGAATTAATTTGATGCTGTTTTATTTTCTACAGTGTGATGAAGCTCACTACTATGGCTTTGTTTACTTCAGACAGACAAAGGACAGGTCTATACGGAGAGGGTATTTTCAGAAAGTAAGTTCTGTGAGTCATAGATCTAAGTCTTCATAACAGTCAACAAACTAGACAATCCTTGTACCACTGAGTTGCTTTGTTTGTATTCTTACTTAAGAAATTATTTTAGATTTTCTCTGACAAGAGAGAGATCTCTTTATTCCCTTTTAAAATGGTGGTTGGCACTTGTGTTGTAGTTCACAGTTAGGATGTGGTAGCTGCGTATTTTGGCTCAACACATTTGATTTCGGCAAACTCTAATTAGTTGCCTTTTATGAGAGGCTTATTAGGAGGGCAGTGAGTGCGTTCTTTTTCCCATAAAATGAGGAGGGGGGACCAAGCTGAACCCACATGGTAGTAGCGAAGGGTGCAAGAGATCTGTAAAGTAAACTGTTTCTTCAACAATGAGTTCATTGTATCTCTTTATTCTTCAGCTTATATGCATTTTTATATAAACCACTAAGAATCGTGCAAAGGATTCAGAAAGAAATGCAACCAGGAACAAATGAAGAGCAGTGTGGGAATTAAATTGTAAGAAAATGTTGTATTCCTGGTCTACCTTGTTGTCTGCTCCAATTACACTGTTTTGTGTACGCAGTTTTTGTCTCCATTATCTGCCATTTTCTCAGTGCCCAAACCATTGAATTCTATTATCCGTCATGATGCCAGTAATTTGTAGTGATTTACATGTGAACTCCTTCTGTTAAGTTCTGAGTTAAAGCTGTTCATTGATTGACACTTCTTCTTCTTCTCCTTCTTCTTCTTCCTCTTCTCCTCCTCCTTCTTCCTCTTCTCCTCCTCCTCCTCCTTCTTCTTCTTCTTCTTCTTCTTCTTCTTCTTCTTCTTCTTCTTCTTCTTCTTTTCTTCTTCTTCTTCTTCTTCTTATTCTTCTTCTTCAGTGTTCTGAGCCCTTGAGGTTCATTGTTGCAGATATCACACACCTCCACTCATCTCTCTGGTTGGCCTTCTCTTTCCAGTTGGTGACACCATGTATTTTCAGGTGTGTCTGGACATTATCTCTCCATTCATTGTCTTCTTGGTCTGCCTTGTGTTCTAGAACCATTCAGCTCCATTGTGTATACAGTTTTTACCTCTCTGTTGTCTGACATTGTCTTTAAATGCCCAAGTCATTTTTAGTCTATTAGATCTTATGATACCAGTGATCTGTGGTGATTTAAACAGATTATGAATTTCATTATTGCTTCTCATTCTTCATTCCCCGCTCTTTGCATATTTGATGGGTCTAAAGATTGACACTTTTTGACTGATTCATTTGTTACTTTCAGTCAGTGGTATTGATTACTAAACTGCCTTGTGTGGCCTTATTCAACCAAGTTATCAGCATTATAGCACCAGAGTACTTTGACAATGGAGAACCTAGCCTAGAAGCTGGTAAGTTTTGGCTTTGTTTATGCAGTACAGGAAAGCAGCTGGCCGCGTGGTAAGAGTGCTGGGCTGTTATGCGGGTCACCCAGGTTCGATCCTCTGTAAGGGATTCTGATTTTTCGATTTGGGGCCCCCCAAAAAAAATCATGGCAACTGCCTTAGCCATACTGCCTTAAATCCTGAGGCTCATGACTTCCCCTGCCACCATCTCACACTGCTAAAAATGGTAAATACAGGCAGTAAAGGGCCCATTTCCATGCTTTAAGTCGTGTTGGGCATATATAACTAGACCTATATTTTATAGACCAGTCGTCATTAGGGGGTAATGTGGTCATCATAACGCCAGCCACCTTTACTTACTAGATCTGGGAGCCAAGGTTCTTTTTGAAATAAATCCGGCTCAAGACCCAAACCCACAACCTTCCAGTCTGTGGGCAGGCGTCTAACCGCTACATCACATCAGGTGAAAAGAGAGAGAGAGAAGAAGCTGGGCAGTTAATAATCATGGCATAAATGATCATCAGTGTCAGATTTGATTGAAAGTACACAAGACAGAAGGTTGCGGATAGTCATGAGTACCAGCGCAATAACTATGTGTAATGTTTAATTAAAAATCTACATAATGACGGTGGGAAAGTTGGAGGGGTAAAGAAGGAGACAGAGAGAAGAAGCTGGGCACTTTGAAATCATGGCATAAATGATCATCAGTGTCAGATTTGATTGAAAGTACACAAGACAGAAGGTTGCGGATAGTCATGAGTACCAGCGCAATAACTATTTGTAATGTTTATTTAAAAATCTACATAATGACGGTCTGAAAGTTGGAGGGGTAAAGAAGGAGACAGAGAGAAGAAGCTGGGCACTTTGAAATCATGGCATAAATGATCATCAGTGTCATATTTGATTGAAAGTACACAAGACAGAAGGTTGCGGATAGTCATGAGTACCAGCGCAAGAACTATGTGTAATGTTTAATTAAGAATCATAGCACTCGAGACATTATCATAAGTGCTCCATCTTCAGCAGCAAAAGTTCCAGTTACGATGGTACCAGTAGCAGTCTGAGTGTATATTCATCTCCTTTGCCCTTACCCTATCTAGTATGTCCTGCATCAGTTCACCAGCAAGTTGTGCAGAACCAGCCAGTCTATTTGCCTGTTTATTTCCTAATACACCGGCGTCCCTGGAGAAAATAGCCAAAGGACACTACCTGGGACCTCTGAAGTGATGCTTGCCACTCTTCCCAGAGTATACCAGTCTCCACCTTTCTCAACTTGTTCTAAGTCAGTTACAGTTACATCATGTGTGTACAACTGATTCTCAAGCCAGTGGAAGACTGTAGTGACTGCCTCCACCTCCATTCTCAAACTAGATGTTGTATCATATGCCAGGCTTTGTTGCACTAAGCAACATCCATTCGCTTTTGCTAAGAACCCCGATGAACTTCATTTGCCTTTCAACACAGAGCCATCTGTATAGATAATCAGATCACCGTGGCGAAAATTGTCATGAATTATTTGTTGAACTTCTGATTCAGCAGCACTGACTCCTTTCTTCACCTAATGTTAAGCAGACACACATTTCTAATTGTATCTTCAGCTTGTGCCATCCAAGACCTTCCTCTTTTCAGTCTGTGGACTTTGGCTGTATCCATCGCTTCATGTACGGAAAATTTCTTGTCTGTGGCAACTCTGAGATATGACTTTGCTTGCTGCACTTTGAGCCGACTATTACAGATGGGCAAGAACTATGAGAAGAAGAAAAGGTCCTTTGCACCTTTGGGAGATGAAAGGAGATAGTGAATAAACTGTTTGAGTCATTAGGTGAAAGATAGTCCTGCTTTTGAGATGTGAAATGTTAGGCCTTCACACATTCTAAACCCCAGCATAAGAGGTCGGGTTGGGTTCCGTCCCTCTTAGCCTTTTCTTCTGAGACTGCTACCAGAAAATTCTAGAAAGTATCTAGTACCTATTTTTGTAAGATTGGGTTCATCCCCATGCGGGTTCCAGGACCCCATTGTGGTACTATTCTGCTTTTTCACCCCCATCTTGTCGGGTACCAGATTTTGTAGGGAATTCCCCGGGACAGTCCTACAGTCTAGGGGTTATGGGGGTTAGGGTTTGGGTTAATCTTAGTTGCTGTTTATTTAACACCAACGCTAAAACTCCCATATTCTAGACATGTCATATGTTGGTTTTTTTTTGGGTTTAATTTGTCATTTCCACTGTGTGTTACTTTAGTTTTTCAATTCCTTCACTCTGCCCTGTGTGGAAGCACTGTTCATACTTGGTGACTTGGCCTTCGCCCTTGAATTTCCTTGACTGTCAGTACGCTTGCATCTGAGCAAAATCCTAATACTTGACTAGTCGTTCACACACAAAAAGAGTTGCTGACTTTCATCAGGGAGAAAACAAAAGCTCACTTTTGTGTGGGAGACAGTGTTTTGATCCGCTCGAAGAATCTAAGACACTTGTTGGCACTCTGTGTATACACATCTAACAAAGGCATGTCATAACACTCCTAGACTGTAGGACTGTCCCAGGTAATTTCCTATGAAATCTCTCACCCAACGAGATGTGGTGAAAAAGCTTAATATTGCCCCCATTTTGAAAAGGAAAAAAATATACCCACTGCCATCTAACAAGCATGCCATACAAAGCAAAGTCAGAGTGCGTTTACTTGAGAGGCGAGGAACTGACAGTCTGCATACAGATAAGTCAGATGTGTAAAACAGATGTGCATGCAAAACTCATGTTCTAGAACAAGACTAAAGTCCAGAAGTGGATGAGTATCCAGAACTTTCCACCAGGGTTTACAGGAAGTGATTTGAAGAAAAAAAGGTTCGGTCGATCCCAGAGCTGTTCAAAAATAAGTCTGCAGCTTCCGGAGATTGTCAGGCAAGCACACTCAAACTATGCCACCACCACTCTTTCGGTCTACTGAAGTGTATTTCTGTTCAGCCACTCCATTTGTATGTTCACAGCTTGCCATGATATTGACCAGTGGCCAGTGCCCATACCTGGAGAGACACTGAACTTGCCAATAATGGGGACGGTCCTACAGGTATAGTATCTTATGTGATATCATCAGACTTGCATTTTCTATAGCATACCCTTGCTGTTGGGTGCATTCTGTTCTAGAACAGGCAGTCCATGATGTTTAAAGGCTCATCTTAGCTGCTTTTTAAAAAAATCCTGTTATTTTCACTGTATAGATTGTGAAGTTACAAGTCAAATAAAGTTGTGAAGTTATAAGTCGGAATATAATGCTCGAAGTATTCCTTGGTTCTCAGAAGCTCATATTAGCTTATCATCATGTAGCAGGTCCTTTGCAGAACGTAGCTCTCATCACAGTCTGCCTAAAAGAAACGTGGTCTCTCACCAGTTGTCCTGCCTCATGTACTTTCATACTCAGGGAGTCACTTATATCCTGTGCCCATCTTCGTGTCGGTCGGCCCCTGCCTCTCCTTCCTGGTACCATGCCTTCTGCTATAATTGTTTCCAATCCGTCGTAACGCTTGATATGACCAAAATATTTCAGTTTCTGAGACAGGATGCTGTTTATTAGCCAATCTTTCTTGATGTTCAGATCTTTCAAGATGTCAGTATTTCTCCTCTTCTTTGTCATATTAGTTGCTTGAAAAAAAAAAAACCTGTTTAGTTATTGCTACAAAATAAGTTTCAGAGAGGTCCTTGGCTTTCAAATGCACATTTTAGCAGCTTTTTAAAAACTTGTTTGTCGGAATCTAAACTCTGAAGTTGTTTACATTTGGTCTTAGGTGAGACCAGTCTCTTCCATGGAGTGACTTGTACTACAGTCTGAAAGCCCCACTGCCCCACAAGCATGTCATACAATGTGACTCATTAAACATTCCCTGAAATCAGATGTGTTAGGTCAAAGATACAGATATCGCAGCCCACCTGTAAACCACAAAATGACATAACAGCCACCCTTTTAAAGGTTAACGCAGAGAGAAGAACAATAAATAAAGCATAGACGAAAAAAAAGCAAATAATTTAATCAGATCATAAGCATAGTCTATCTATCACCTTTGAGCACAATTTAACTCGTATCAGTGTTATTTTGACAGATTAGTGTATATGTTACCTGCATGATGTTGTTGTTAGCTCTCACATCCATAAGACATGGACTGCCTGCTAATTCAGTTTGTCGTTTTGTTAATGTGTATATTGGGTTCATTTTAATTTGTATTCCATTTTCCCTTATGTTTAACTTTTAATGAATCTTTGACATTCCTATACTGAATCTCTGCATTATTATACAGTATTATTCATACTGAAGCAGTTTTACTTAATCATGAAAATTGAAAGGGTTTAACGTTAACTTTTGATATTTCTAACATCTGCCTAACTATAAATGTATATTACATAATTATATCTATATTTGCGCTTCATAAAGCTTTCAATGTAAAATTTAAACAAGCAAGTATTACTTGCAAATTATTTAACTTGTGTAGCTTAACTGTAAAATATTTGTCTGTAACTTTTTCTTGGCACATATACTTAACAGTAAGCTCAAGAATATTTAATATTTAGCCAGTATATTGTAACATAAGGGACATTGTGTTGATACAGTTTTTTTCCCCCATGAGTTCATTTAATGTGGTGTATTTTGACTTGAAGTTTTTATTTGCATTCTTTCTAAATTTGAAACGTGTGAATTGCTTTAAGCATGTTTTTTATCATTTAAGTTATCATTTTTGAAACAAAGTAAGTAAATTTACAAAATAATGCTTTTCTATTGTGAAGTTAAATAATGTTGACAAACAATTGTAAGTCTCTCCTTGAGCTTTTTGTGGCGCAAAGGGCAGATGTCATAGCTCTCCATGTCTGGTGGTTTATGGCCTCCTGTGTTATGTCTTGGATGTTTATTAGGCTCATGGTTGAGCCGTGGGGTCTCTCTTGGTCTTTCCCGTTTTCTTTTCCCTTCCGGTGTTTATATGAGGGTTTGATGGGGGAATCTTGTCTTGTCCATCTGAGTGCGTGGCAGATATAGTTCCAACAGGGCTTTCTTATAAAATTGGACACATTGTCTTGCTTGGTCTCTTGTTTTGCATATTGGATCTGAAATCTGCCCAGTGGAGATTTAGTATTCTTCTAAGACATTTGTTGTCAAAAATTGTCTAATTTTTTTTAAAATCTAGAGCTACTGTTGCTGTCCAACTCTCACATCCATAAGTTAGCACTGGAATCACACAAGAGTTGAAGATCTTAAGTTTTTAGTGTTTGCTGAACGTCTTTGACTTCCAGATGTTTGACAGTTTGTTAAAGGCACTAGATGCCAGTGCCATTCTAGATGTTTCTGGCGCTGAATTTCTATAGATGTCATCTCACTCCCTAGGTGTGTGAAGCTGTTGACTTTTTTCAAGAATGTGATTGCTTAGTTTGATGTCATCTGAACTATTGGTAAGACCAATAATTTTTGTGTCCTGAAACATTTTGAAGGTGGTCTGTTTTGTTTTAGAAATCTGGGTGCGTTGAACTCAAAAGCACTGTGTCGTCAGCAAAGGCAAGGTCTTCTAGAATTATTATTATTATTTTTGCGTATTTCAGGGTAACACCTCAGTCGCATATTTCTAAGTAAAGTAAACACACAATAAAGCACAGAAATGGGTCTCTATCAATTTGGCAGCTCATAAATGTGCCATTGGTTTTAGGTTTTCACTCTTTTCACTTTTAGTCTCTGATATAAAAGCCTGTATATCAGATTTAGATGTTTCTAGCCATGAATGCTAATTCTTCGCAGTGTAACCTCTCATTGTATATTTTCTGAAAGTATTCACATTTGTCGGCTCTGTGGCTGAGTCGATGCGAACGCTTCGTAATGCCGAGGTGCCGGGTTCGATCCCAGCTGCGGGCCATGTACTTTGCGTTGGTTTCGACAGTGGTATCAGGGAGCCGACCGTCCAGAAAGCAATGGCAAACTACTGGACGTAAATTTGCCTAGAAAAACTGCACATAACCAGGAGCTGCTGAGGTTGGTTCTGCAGCGTCCTGTAAAGGATACACAACTAACCTAACCTCTACTTCTTTTAACACCTTCAGGCGAAGAAGAGGTAGACAGTGATCAATGGTTATTATCTAGTCATCTCCTTGTGAGATTCACATTTAAAAGTCTGAAATGAGCATTCTTCTCTTTTCCACTTTTCTTGTTACACTCTTTACCACAGTGTTAGTGCAGATCTTTTGTGTGCATGTGCACAAGAATTTGATCTTCTGTTGATCTGTTTTGGGAGGTCTGCTTCTTGCACTGCCCTATTCTATTTGGTTTTAGTCTTGCCAGAAAGTATAGTTGTGCATTTCTGTTTCTGACTTGGTTAAAGGGTTTATAATTATAAAACTGAGACAGCTATTGCCAAAAAATATACAGTTGTTGTATTTCCTATTGGACATTGTTGGAAAGTATATAATTATAATTATACAATTGAAATCGATATTGGCAGAAAGTATACAGTTGTGAATTTTATAAAGTATATAATTATAAAATTGTGATGAATATTGGTAGAAGGTATACAATCATAACAGTTTGAATTGGTTATTGTAAACAGAAATGGGTAAATAAACCAACTTAATCTCTTTAATTAAAATGGAGGGAAAATTATGTTTATATTTACCTTCAATATGTGCAATAATATTTTACTGTGTTTGCATTGTGTTTCTTTTTTCCTGAGTTCAAGTAATGTGGTGAAAATTAAACACAGGGCATTTCCAGTTTGATATCAGTAGGGTTATCTAGTAATAGCTTCCCTTGTGCCAGGTACCATGCTAAAAGCAAGTATTCACGCCAGGTCATGTCTTATTTTAATTTTCTTTTGATATTTTTTGTTGCCCATTATTCTCTGGTGAATTAGGTTCGAGTGCCTTGTAGGTCTGACAAGCTTATAGGCTCCACACAGTCCAAATATGGTCATATGGTAAGGACAATATGTGGCCTGGAAACAAATAGCATGCTTGTTAATCTGTATGTTTCTAATTTTATAAAAATAAGCATAATCCAGAATTGACTAATATGAAATCATTCAGAGTTGTCATCATCATCATCAGTTTTTGTCACCAAACATCATGGTAAAGAATAGTTGTTGCTGCAGATCTCAGTGGCACAGGCTATTTTCATGCTTCTTGAATGTACACTGTCGTCATTGTCATTACACGTTGTACCTCTTATCACTTGGCGGTGAATTAATGCATGACAAACTAGATGTTTTAAAGGCCCTTGGGAGGCCAGTGGACAGTGCAGGGGCAGAAATAGATCATCACAGTCCGAGCAGAGTGGTACTGCAAGGAGTGATGAAGGTATCTAGTCGGTGCTGAGCACTCAGTGGAAAGGAGAGACGGATATACAATTAGACTGTTACTTGTGCCATCAGAATTAGAACTCTGCATTTGCCGATGAGGATGGGAACCGAGTGCTTATGGGAATGTCTAGTGCTTTTATGTTGATTCTTAATTCAACGTTTTTAATTCAACATTTAAATGGGTACCCTCTTAATCTTGATTGATATCTTCTTTGATATAACACCTCTATTGGTGACTGGTTCTTCTGCATTCTAACAAAACATCAGCACCATATCACATTCTATTTTTCAGTGCACTTGACACTGGGCCCCATTGTGGGGGAAAACCAGAATAGACCTGCTGCCTCCCCAACAATCATGTCGTAGGAGTCGACTAATTGGGGGCTTCCTTTGAAGTTGAAGTGCATCAGCCATATTGGCAAGGATGTACACACAAAACTCAGGCCCTGGCAATAAGCCAAAGTCCAAATGGATGAACAAGCATTACTTTCCGCCATAAATAACAGCCAGTGAACAAAGAAAAAAAAAAGATCCCCCCCCCCCCCACCCCCCAAATATTCTCTGGTAGATGTTGAGTGGAGAAAACATTCTTTTCATTGCAGTGCAGGTATTGAACCTAGGCTACTGTGTGAACAAGTCAGTGCACAGCTCACTGTCCATCGGTACAACATTTGTGGGACATGCCTGTCTGTAGAAAATTACCCATTGATGATATCCTTTAGGGTAGCTTGTAATAAAATATCATATTTAAAATAATATACAGTTTCCTAATGTGTGATTTTGATACCCAAAATTTACCATGAACAATAGCTGGGATATTTTCATCAAAGTATAAACTAGTTAGTTTGCCTCCCAGTGACTTCCCATGTTAATTGTTTCTGTACAAGTGGTTTCTCTTTACCCAGCTGTGTTAGATGCCAACAGTTTGCACTGAAAAGGACTGAAGCTTTAAATTTGCAACCAGCCTGTAATTGCATGCTATTATTATCTTGCTAGATCTTTATGTTAAGTTTTGCATGTACAAAATGTTGACAGCTGTTGAATATAGAAGCATGAATAAATTGAACATCCTTTCCATTTATTCAGAAACTGATTTTATCAATATAAAAATGTAAAAAGACCTACCCAGACAGTTAAATTATAAAACAAATATCAACCCAAATGAGAAGTAAAACAGTCACAAAAGCACAGTGACTAATGACAGAGTGAATATTGTGGCCAAAAAAAAGCCATTGTCAGCATATATGACAAAATGGACATCGATACAGTTTCAAACAAAAATACAGCAGTACCTTGGAACCATTCCAGTAAAATACTTTATTTGTGAAAGTCAACCAGCTGTGAGATCAACTAATGTTTTTCTATTTGGAATTTAAAAGAGGACAGACAATAATATATGGAACTGGTTATTGTCTGGCATAGTTTGCTGTGTTTCACTGTTTCCCAGTGTGGGGCCCACGATCTGGGAGAGGGAAGGGAAGGAAGGGGGCAATTGAAAAATGGACTCATCCAGAGTTTAAGCTACTTTGGGAGGGGGGGGGGGGGGCAAAAGAATTTTAGAAAAGCTTATTTGGGGCATGGCACAAAACAAGATTGGGAGACACTGCTGTATCTCAATGTGTCATTAATAGAGTTTTTACATTGACAGATAAAAGAGATCAACATTGTAAACCTTTTAACACAGTATTTTGTGCTTCATTGTATGTTAATGTTAACTGCACTTGATGAGATGCAGCAAAATATGCCAGGCAGTTCATTGTGTAAATTCAACTGGAGTTGCTTAAAGGCCTGTTAGGGAATAAAAAAACCAGCAGTATATTTTTACACTAACTTCTTCCTCTTTTTCTTTCATTCACTTTGAAATAAATTATCTATATCTGCAATGTTGTCTCTGGTATAAAATTCACTGTCCTTTGTAATTCACTCAGCGAGCCATAAAGTTTGACTTGAACCAATGTTTCTCTTCTTCTTCTTTTGCCTTTCTATCCCCCAATGGAGCATAGGCCCTCAACCAACTCACCCCAAGTCGCTCTATCCTTCGCCATTACATGGAGCTCTCCCCATGTCCTCCCCATCTTTTTAACTTCATTCTCCAGCTCTCTTCTCCATGTGTTTTTGGCCTTCCTTTATTCCTATGCCCCTGTGGGTTCCAATGCAAAGACATTCTAGTTATGCTGTTCTCCTGTTTTCTCAGTGTGTCCTTTCCAACGCCAGCTTCTTTTCCTGACCTCTTGGTCCACTGGAGCCTGTTTAGTTCTCTACCAAAGTTCTACATTAGTTATTCTATCATACCATTTAATTCCCTCTATTCTGCGCAGGCACCAGTTAATAATTGTCTGTAATTTATTAGTAATTGCCTTAGTTCTCCATGTTTCCGCCCCATACAAAAGTACTGATTTGACATTAGAATTACAAATTTTTAGTTTAGTATTTCTTTTGACCTCCACAAATTCCCTAGTGCTATGAAAGCTCCTCTTGCCTTTTGTATTCTTATTTTAATATCTCTATCAGTTCCTCCATCATTATCTTCATTACTGCCCCAATAGGTGTACGACTCCACGTAATGTTTCTCTTGGCCAAAAGTTTTGCCTTGATATGTTGTATTTTGGACAGTCTTGGGGGACATGATCTGTTGTCTGAGGTGCCAGTCCACATGTGCACATGACTGATTTGGCGATTTTAAATTTAGTGTACATGAGGCTGCAAAGTCAACTGTGTCTTGTTCTAAGGCGTAGAATAATGACTTGCTCTGGTCTTTCCATGAAATGGTAATCGTCATGTGCCGTTTTTTTTATTGGCTTTCTGATTGATTTAACTATTCTTTTCTTTTGCTAATAAGAGACTCGTACATCAGGTTGTTCTTCATTTGCCCCTTCCTTGGCTAGTTTATCAGCTCTTTCATTTCTGGAAACTCCAAAGTGGGAGGGTATAGAGTAACATCATCATCATTGTCTTGTTGTGCCATTTTATGTCACATAGGGCTCGCAGTCTATTCCTCCATTTAATTCTATCCTGTGCAATCCCTTCCATATCACGGATGAAATCCAGGCCAGCAGCTTTGGCCTCTCTCATCAACATTTCTTTTAGGGTTTCTTTTATATGACCATGCCTCCTCACTCCCTTTATTTCCCATTTTAGTACCTGTTTGGATGTGTCCAATATAGTGTCATCTACTTTGTCTTAAAACTGTTATAATAAAACCTGTTGCTGTTCTCAAAATCACTGTTTCTTATAAAGAACTTGTACATTCTATAAGTCGGCATCTGTGGCTTAGGCGTTGCGATCACGCTTTTTAATACCAGGGTGACCCCAGCTGCGGGGGGTTTGGCAGCTGAATGTCTTGCGTTTGTTTCGACTTTGGTACCGAGAGCTGACCGTTCAGGAAGCAGTGGCAAACTACCGAATGTAAAATTTGACTAGAAAAACCACAACAGCCAAAAATTTCTGGGGTTGGTTCTGCAACATCCTGTAAAGGATACACAGCTAACTTTTTTTGGGTAACATCCTATAAGTCCATAAGGTATCTGTAGCTAGTGTTTTGCAGAACGTTGCTGCAGTCAGAGTCGAATGTTGAATCAGAACGTTGCTGCAGTCAGAGTTGAATGTTGAATCATAACGTTGCTGCGGTCAGAGTCGAATGTTGAATGGTGAATCAGAACATTGCTGCAGTCAGAGTTGAATGTTGAATCAGAATGTTGCTGCAGTCAAAGTCAAGAAAGTAATCTTTTTATGCCAGTTCCGCAACAATCATATAATGTCACTCATATTTGTAGAGACCAGTTGGCACTAGGTGGGTGATGTGGTCAACATCACGTTAACCTGGATCTAGAGGTCATGGGTTCAAATCTGCGACAAGCCAGGTTTTAAAAAAAAAGAAAAAGGAAATAAAAATGACCTTGGTTCTTAGGCCAATCCAGCCTTAAATAGGTCCAGATAAAATCTTGGGAAGTAAAGGTGGCCAGCATCAGCATGCTGCTGCTGACCATAACACCCTTCCCCCTCCCCCCACCACCACCACCACCGGTGCCCATTGGTCTAACAATTTTAATTCCCAAACTAAATACACAGTAAGCAGAAGATGTGAAAAGGTTCTTTTATACTGAACCTGGTCAAAACCTTTAAGGAATTGTATTGACTTTAACACTGACATATTTCTCGCCATACTAAATAAGTGAGCACTGGCTTCTATAAATAAACCCTTATTAACAAGAATATTTGTCAGTAACAGCTGTTCCTGTTATCTGTTTGGTTGAAAAGTGCGGAGATTTCAGTTTGAATGTAAACCATAACACATTGTTCCAACCACCCTTATAAGAGCTCACAAAAGAAGGTTTTTTGTCAAGGACATCAACGCTGCTATAACGTCTATGTGATACCAAATTTTTATTGACTAGAATATCTGCAAAGTCTGCTGGTTTTTATGAAACAGTTATTTCAAATCTCGTGCAACAAACTAAATAAAATGAGGGGAAAAAAAGAATGCCAATAAAAGACATGATTATAGAAATATGCCTTATATGCACGGAACTCTAAATTTTACAGTTTAAGAGCCACATTACATATTTTCACTTCTAATGTTATTTCAGTTTTGGCATGAAAGTTGGAGGCCCATTTAAGATAATGTAACGAATTTGTTAAGAAAACATTTAAAAACAATGGCTTGATGAAAAAGATGAACATTTAATGGAATGAATTCAAAAGGGGGGAAGAAATCAGTTAAATGTGTAGGCAACCACTAGTATCAACAGTTTTAAGTCAGTGAAGATGGCTCTATATTGGACACATTCTCAGAAGAAACGAACAAAGAAAGGCCAAACAGGCACTCTAGTGGGAAATAGAGGGATTGAGGAAACAAACAGGTGCAAGAGAAACCCTGAAGTGAAGGTTGATGAGAGAGGCCAAAGGTGCTTGAATGGATTCCATCCATGATGTCACAGTGATTGCACAAGATAGAATGAAAGACTGTGCCCAATGTGAAATTTAATGGCACAACAGGGCAATATATGAATAGAAAATGTGGCCTGTGGAAGAAGAGACAAGGATGGATAGAGGACATTGACTTTGAAAGACTGGAAGACTGATATTTGAGATTTATTATTCAGAAGCTAGTAATTATGACTGATAATTTTCATTGAACTGTTTTGTGTGTGTGTGTGTGTGTGTGTGTGTGTGTGTGTGTGTGTGTGTGTGTGTGTGTGATGTTGTCTTAACTCCCCAACCCAAGCCAAGCCTCATAGTTTTTAAACTGTTTTTTTAATTTAGTAATTATGACTAACAGCTTTCATAAATCGTTTGTTGTATTGTCTCTGCTCCGAACTACAAGCCTCCAAGTTTTCAGACTGTTTTTTTGTGAAAAATGTACAACACCGATATAGTTTGTTTTCTTGTGAACAATGTGTTACACCCATATAGTTGTTTTCCTGTGAACAATGTATTACACCCATATAGATGTTTTCTTGTGAACAATGTATTACACCCATATAGTTGTTTTCCTGTGAACAATGTATTACACCCATATAGTTGTTTTCTTGTGAACAATGTATTACACCTGTATAGTTGTTTTCTTGTGAACATTGTATTACACCCGTGTAGTTTTCTTCTTGTGAACAATGTATTACACCCATATAGTTGTTTTCCAGTGAACAATGTATTACACCCATATAGTTGTTTTCCTGTGAACAATGTATTACACCTATATAGTTGTTTTCCTGTGAACAATGAATTACACCCATATAGTTGTTTTCTTGTGAACAATGTGTTACACCCATATAGTTTGTTTTCTTGTGAACAATGTATTACACCCATATAGTTGTTTTCTTGTGAACAATGTATTACACCTGTATAGTTGTTTTCCTGTGAACAATGTATTACACCCATGTAGTTGTTTTCCTGTGAACAATGTATTACACCCATGTAGTTGTTTTCCTGTGAACAATGTATTACACCCATATAGTTGTTTTCCTGTGAACAATGTATTACACCCATGTAGTTGTTTTCCTGTGAACAATGTATTACACCCATATAGTTGTTTTCCTGTGAACAATGTATGACACCCATGTAGTTGTTTTCCTGTGAACAATGTATTACACCCATATAGTTGTTTTCCTGTGAACAATGTATTACACCCATGTAGTTGCGTTCTTCTTGTCTCACTGAGTTTTGGGCACTCAAAGAGATGGTGTTCAACAGTTTCGTAGGGGTAGTTACATAGCTGGCACTCTGGGGAGTGTTGTGGCTGTATTCTGTTTAGGTGTCCATTGAGTGGAGTATGTTGCGTTCTAAGTCTGAAGATGGTGGCCTGGTCCCTTCTTGTTAGATGGTTAATGCTGTCATTAGGATCAGTGCCAGACATATGTCTATAAACCTCTCTTCCAGTGTCTCCCATGGCCCATCTGTTCAACCAAGTCTCTTTGTTTATAGCTCTTATCAGTGTTTTTGCTGTCTGGAGGGTTGTCGCTGTAGGTGGTTGTTCTTGTGTTGCTCCTTTCTTTGCCAATCTGTCAGCTCTGTCATTACCTGGTGTGCCGGAGTGACCTGGAATCCACTGCATCACTATTCTGATGTTGTATGAGGTAATAAGCTGATCGGCATCCAGGATTATCTTGGCTATGTCAGTTCTGCAGCGTTCATTGCCCTCCAGAGCTTGAAGGGCAGACATTGAATCTGTGAAGATGACAATATTTTGGACCTTTGAGGGGTAAACATCCATTACAGTCTTTAGGTATACTGCTGTTTCCAGTGCAATTATTTCAGCTTCATAGTTTGAACAGAATTCCCTGCATGCATCAAAAATCTCTTCAACAGATCCATCGGGATAACCTATGTAGATTCCGTAACCTGCTTTAATGGTAGCTTTAAATGCTGATCCATCAGTATAGACATGTATCCATTCTTGGGGGTAAGAATCAACGGTCTTTAGTGATGAGTTCATAAGAGCGATTGGGTCGGACTGTTTGGTTTCCTCGCCTACCAATTTAGTTTGGACTTCTGGAGCTTTCTTGTGAATAATGTATTACACCCATATAGTTGTTTTCTTGTTAACAATGTATTACACCCATATAGTTGTTTACCTGTGAACAATGTATTACACCCGTGTAGTTGTTTTCTTGTGAACAATGTATTACACCCATATAGTTGTTCTCTTGGGAACAATGTATTACACCCATTTAGTTTGTTTTCTTGTGAACAATGCATTATACCCATATAATTCGTTTTCTTGTGAACAATGTATTACACCCATATTGTTGTTTTCTTGTGAACAATGTATTACACCCATGTAGATGTTTTCCTGTGAACAATGTATTACACCCATATAGTTGTTTTCTTGTGAACAATGTATTACACACATATAGTTGTTTTCTTGTGAACAATGTATTACACCTGTGTAGTTGTTTTCTTGTGAACAATGTATTACACCTGTGTAGTTGTTTTCTTGTGAACAATGTATTACACCCATATAGTTGTTTTCCTGTGAACAATGTTTTACACCCGTGTAGTTGTTTTCTTGTGAACAATGTATTACACCCATATAGTTCTAAGCAATCCATCATGGGAATATAGCTAACTTTAATCTGTATACCTAAATTTGGTGAGACACAAACAACCAGCACTAAGTATGGGAATATTCCCACATCCCTTAAGAGTTAAGTTAAGCATGGAAGTTCATGCGACAGAAACGGTGAAAAGAATCAACAACATACATAGAGAGATAAATAAATTAATCATTGTCTCTGATAGCTCATCGAAACCGCAATATGGTAAGATTTGTTAGAAATTCTTAACCCTTTTGCTACAAAACATACTGAACATTTTTTTTTCTCCACATAAAAAAAAAAAAAAGAAAAAAAACGTATTGTTATAATTCTCTGAAACTCTACTAAAAGAAACTACAGAAACAGAAGAAGAAACAGAAAAATTTGGAACATGCTGTAAAATGTGAATTTGGTTAAAAGGTCCAGATACAGAAGCCTAGCACAACACAGCATGGTAACTGTCCTTTTCAGGGTGAAATTCGATGAACAAGAATATGGAAACATCCAAGTGCCATTTCCTCCATCTTGACAAATAATAAAGTTTATGACACTAGTTATTACGCTGTTTACTTATCAGCTAGCATATCTATGTGTATGTTTTTGTCTTTCAGCACACAATTCCAGCTCATACCATCCTGCCATCTTTACATGAAGTTGATATTTACAGGTGAGGATAATGCTTTTCCTCAGTCATTAAGTTTTAAAAAAAAAGTGAAGGACTCTTTTCCATACCTTTAGTTGTATTTAGGCAAATAAGGCTAGAACTGTATTTTATTGACCAATCGGCACCTGGTGGGTGCTGTGGTCAGCATTACTTCCCAGGGCTGCACCTGGTACTCACTCAAGACTGGGTTGACCTGGGAGCCACGGTCATTTTTGAGAAAAATCTGGCTCCGACAGGATCCGAACCCACCATTCTGTCATTACTGTTACAAATTGTAATAAAAGTTTGTGCATCTTCACGGGGAAGGTTGACTACAGTTCACTCACTGGAGTTAAGAACTGACACCATAACATTCTGGACATTCCTTTAAGCGCTCCGTCCTCATCTTCAACAGCAAATGCAGATTTCCAGTTTCTGTGATACCAGTAACAGTCAGGTTACATGTTCGTCTGGCTCCTACCCAGAGTGTTGAGTGTTGGCCAACTCCCCTGGTCAACATTCTGTGTACAACTTTTTTCAGACCCTCATGATCTGTTTGTTCCTTTGCACTGTTTACTCTCTCGCAGAGGGCCTTTACTACATTTAAGTTGTCATGCATCAAAGCATTTACTGCTTTCTCTGCAAATGCTTTGTGGTGTGGCCTCAGCCTCTTTCACTGTAAAACTTTCAGACCACTCTGAGAATGCTTTGTGGTTAGGTCCCAACCTCTTTCACTGTACGACTTTCAGTCCTCTCTTTGAGAATGTTTTGTGGTGAGGCCTCAGCCTCTTTCACTAAACAACTTTCAGAACACTCTTTGAAAAAAACTATCAGCTATAGTAATTGAACCCCAGTACTCAAGGATTAAAACAGTCCAGTTCAAAGGTTCTGCCAAGGCTACAAATGAAAAGAGAATTAATGAAAGAAATAAAAAAAATTGAAATACTTTGGCTGCATTAAAAGACGTAACAAACTCTTAAAAACCATACTGGAGGGAAAGATCGAAGGCAAGAGAGCAAGAGGTAGGCAAGGATACAACTGTGACAAGAGATGGACGGGCAGCAGTCTGAGAGATGGTACAACCAGGACAAGAGACAGGTCGTGTTTGAGATCCATTACAGCCAACCTTCACTGCGGAGATGGCACCTGATTGATTTTGACTCAAGGATCCTTGTATATATCTTCTTCTTTTTCTTTGCGTTTGGTTTTGCATGCTCAGATTAGACCATCAGGTGGGTTGCCTCTATGAACTCTGACCTCTATGAACTCTGACCTCTATGAACTTGCATGTCAGTGGCAGGTCCTTCATGGTTCCCCATAGCTTGCTCTGCACATTTTGCTCTTGAACTTGTAAGTAGAGTGGGCAGGTCTGCAGTATGTGCTTAGGTGATTGTGGTCTTCTTGCTTATGGGAACAATCAGTAGAGTTACCTTGGAGTGGCTGCTGCATTGGAGGACTGAGCACGCTTGGGGTTGCCCAAAGTCATCGATTGTGATAACATAACATAAAATTTCTATATCAGACATATTTTTAAAAAAAAACACATTTGAATGAGAAATAGCTGAGGTGAGGTACCTGCCTGCCAAAAGGTTTTGGGTTTGAATCTTCACGTGGTAGATTTAAGAATAATGTTGTATAAGGAATTGAAAATCAACATCACAGCTCTCAAGACATACCCATAAGCACTCTGTCCCCTTTAGTGGCAAGCGCAGAGCAGTCTTTCTCAGTTGAAGATTGACCCAGGATCACACTTTTTGCAGGCCAGCCAGCTAACTACTATACCACTGTGACTCCATTAAAATCAGTACTATGAATTCCTCATGCGGGATCCGGGACCCCGATTGTAGGGGGAAAAAGAATAGACCCTCTGCCTCCCCAACAAGCATGTCTTAAGAGTCAACTAATTGGGAAAGGGAGGGGGAACTTCCTGAGAGGCAAGGAACCAACAATCTGCATGCAATAAAGTCAGATGTGTTGAACGGATGTGCACGCAACACTCAGGTTATGGAACAAGACTTAAGTCCAGAGGTGGACGAACAACTAGAACTTTCCGCTGGAGTTTACAGCCTATGGACGTAAAGAAGAGGAAAAAGAAGATGAATACTGTTAATTTTACATTCTTGTTTTTGAACTTTTTGTGTGCGCTGTAGTCATCAGTCTGAAATTTATTAGTAGTTGTTTGCAGTCTTAATAACAATGTTCTCTTTTTTTTTTTTTTAAGAACTGTTGCTATTTAAGATCATTTTCATTTTCAGTGCATTCCTTAGTATTTTACCTCACGTGCAGCTGTTATGGGAACTGGTGTTGATAGGGGAGGTAAGTTGTGTTTTGTTTGCTGGTGAACAGTTATATAGATTTCACAAGTGTTTATCTGACTTTGATTTTTGGTTGAGGATAATTGTTATTTATCATCGTTTTATTTGGGCCCTTCTATGTCACATTGGAGCTCTCAGCCTGTTTCTCAGTTCTGTTCTATCTTGTGCTGTCCTTTTGATATCATGGATGGAATCCAGTCCAGAGACTGGACATGAAACAAAATGTGTGTGGGGACCCTCTCAGCACCCTTACAGACTTCCTGATAGGGTCCCACAAGCCTTGTTTAAGGGCATGATAATAGTTTTGTCTTGCATTTTAAATAGATATAAAATATTTTGTATAATATAACATTTATACACAGATACTTAAAAGGATTATTATGTACAGGGGAGGGGGAGAGGGGGTATTTACTAGGTCCTAAAGACATTTTTTTAATTGCTAAAATTAACAAACTAAAATGGAAGTCTCAGTGATACTTGTATGATATTTTTTTTTGCAGCCAATAGTTGTAATGGCATCCTCACCTACCATCACATGTCAGACAGTGCAGGCTCTAGTCAAGTAAGTCATGACATGTGGTGTTCATCATTGCTCGTTATGTGTTTTCATCTGCAGGATTTTGCAATGTTCCCTCACAGAAAACCATGCCAGAACAGTTAAGGTGTTTCTACATCACTTGTTTTTGTGGCTTTTCGGAATTTTGTGACAGTATTTGTCTGCTTTCTGTGGTACTCTGATTTCACAGTCTAGTTGTCAACTACAACCAAGTGTATCAGCTGTCCTTGTAAAGGCAAATGCAGAATAGGAATAGAAAATATAGATTTATCAATGAATTGCTAGTATGCCTCGTTGGAATGTAAATGTGTTTTACTTTGCAATTAAAGACAGGCATTTTTAGTAATCTTCAAGGGGTTTGTTTTTGGTTAAAGAGTGCTTCTTTTTCTTTTTTTTTCTGCTTCTTCTTCTTTTTCTTCTTTTCTCTACTCCTGGAAGGCCTCGCTGCATCAGGGCAGGAAAAGATCTCTGGAGCGGGCCCTTCTGTTCACTTAGTATCAAGTACTTTTCAGTGTCTATGATATTGTCTGTCGAAAAGCACAGTGAAGATCAAAATCTGTTCTTGAATATAAAGAAAACGAAAATAAAGTCCACAGATAAAACTGGCTGTCACCCAAAAATAACAATAAATGATGAAGAAATTGAAAATGTCACAAACTTTGAATATCTAGGCTCTATAATAAACAACAATGGAGACTGTTCAACAGAAATTAAAAGGAGGATGGCCATAGCAATGCAAAGATTGAACAGCCTTAAAAGTCTATGGTTAAGCACCAGCAAGGAAATACAAATTAGAATTTTGAGAGCATGCATCTTCTTTGTGGCTACATACGTATGTGAGTCATGGAGTATCTCTCAGCCCTTAAGAAAGAGAAAAAGGGCTTTTGAGCCGAAATGCTATATAAAGATTCTCAGAATATCTTGGACAAAGAAGATAAGAAATATTAATGTCTTAAAAGATCTGAACATCAAGGAAGATTGGCTAATAAACAGCATCCTTTCTCGAAAGCTGAAATATTTTGGACATATCAAGCGCCACGAGGGATTGGAAAAAATTGTAGCAGAAGGCAATGTACCAGGAAAGAGGGGCAGGGGCCGACCGACACGAAGATGGGCACAGGATATAAGTGACTCCTTGAGTGTGTGAAAGTTCATGAGGCGGGAGAACTGGCAAGAGACCGAGTTTCTTTCAGGCAGACTGTGATGAGAGCGACGTTCTGCAAAGGACCTGCTACATAATGATGATGATATTGCTGCAGTCCATCTTCTGCATGCTTCACCTCTGGATGTGTTACCGTTGTATCTGAATGACATTGCTCTCTGTATCGAGGCTTAGGGATGTTAATTTTTTTGGCCACCATCTAACCAGGGTCAGTTTTGGACATCCTAGAGTGGAAGTTGTGTTAAACCAGTCTGAATGTGATAGTCTAGTTCAGTGGTCGGCAAACTCTTTAGTCGAAAGAGCCAAAAATCAACAGCAGGATCATGAAAATTTTTTAGAGCCAAATTTCTTTTCAAAAATTTATCAAGAACCATGCTTTTCCGAGTAAAAACCAATTTGTGGCCGACTAGCTAGTGAGTCGCGATTTGCCGACTGCTGGTCGAGTTCAATGACCTTCTAGGAAGTTTGAAAACTCTGTGACTGGTCCATCAAACCGGCAGGGCTTACTTAGTGTTCGTAGAAGATGAAGAGATCTCACAAACGGACTACATTGACAGGGACAGTATCATCTTTGCAAGATCTCACAAACCAACTAGATTGAAAGGGACGGTACCTTCTTTGCAAGATCTCACAAACCAACTAGATTGAAAGGGACAGTACCTTCTTTGCAAGATCTCACAAACCGACTAGATTGAAAGGGACAGTGCCTTCTTTGCAAGATCTCACAAACCGACTAGATTGAAAGGGACAGTACCTTCTTTGCAAGATCTCACAAATGGACTACATTGAAAGGGACAGTACCTTCTTTGCAAGATCTCACAAACGGACTACATTGAAAGGGACAGTACCTTCTTTGCACATAGATATCTCCATAAGTATTCAGTCTCCTGCCATAGATCACATCAGAACAATCTTAGCAGAGTGCGTGAACTCTGTAGCACTCTGATGCACACAGGTCCTTCAAGACTTTACACTTGCATAAGAAGGCGAAGCACCTGAGCCATTACTGTAAGATTGGACGGGATTGTTAAGTTCTTGTCTTTTTGGTGTGGATTCACATAGTCCACACAAAACTGTACCCTGTCTGCATTAGAACCGAACATTTTGCGTTCAGGCCAACCCACACGCAATTCATGGGCAGCCACCCTGGTCTAGTGGCTAAACGCTCGCATAATCTGGAAGTCAGGGGTTTAAAGCCACATTGAGCCAGATTTTTTTAAAAATCCAGTGCATACCAAATGAAGTCATTGGAAGTGAAGGTGGCCAATGTGATGCTGACCAAGTCACCTACTGAGTATCAAATATTCTAAAAATATAGGTCTCACAGTAAATGCATAATATAGCTGAATGTATGAAAAAAAGATTTTACACTCAGTTCATAGTAATTTGTTAATTGTTTTCACATTATGTTTTTTTTTTTTTTTCCCCAGTATGATTGCACCACTCAGATTCTGTAGTGATTTCCGACCATATTTCACAATACATGACAGTGAGTTCAAGGAGTACACAACACGTACACAAGCTCCGTAAGTTTTGTTTGCCGTATTGCATTTTTTCGTTAAAGGGATAAATATAGCTATTTTGAAAACTTTTACTCATTGTTCATCCATTGACGAATTTTGTGCATGTCAGATCCTGTTCACCGTTTCACTAAACTGTCCATATATCAAGCACTAAAAGACGTTACACTGCAAAAGTGGTAAAGACTGGCAGTTTTTTGGGGGCAGTCCCTACAGGCAGACTTTAATCAGAGGAGGAAGTTATACAAGAATGTCTTGTGGGGTTACCTTCAACCCTCGCCCAAGGATCAGCCTGTATATTTCTGGCAGAGGTTGGGGATCGAGCTAGAGGGGGCCACATTCCGGGGCGTGCTGAGGGAGACCAGCAGCATGTTTACATGTCCCAACCTGGTCGACCCAGCCTTGAGTGGGTACCAGGTGCTGTGCTGGGAAGTAAAGGTGGCCCGGCTTGATGCTGACCACATCACCCTCCAAGTGTTGATTGGTCTATAGAATATACGTCTAGCCCTATATGCTCAGTACGCCTGAAAAGATTCCTTTACTTATAACCTGTTTGGAACAAAGACAAGACTCAATGTTTAGCAGGGTTGATGTCAGATACATGGAAAGAGAAGAAGGACGTAGAGCACGGGGTAGACCAAGAACAAGATGGAAGGATAACATCAGAGAAACTCTACAACAGCTTGATGTGCCTATGGTCGAGGCAGCCAGAAGATTTAGAAACAGAACCTTATATCTCCCTCGACACCCACAGCGGTAAAAGAGGAAGTGAAGAAGAAGAAGAAGATGTCAGACACAGAAGAAAAAGATGTAAATAAAACAAGAGACTGTTTTGTAGATACTGCTGGTATCAACATTTATAAGACAACAAAGACGATGGCTATATACTGGGCATATCCTGAGGAGAAGCGAACAGAGAATCTCCAAATGGGGCACTTTCTCTGTTACCACTTTAGGTGTCAGGGGGAGATATGTTCTGCTTATTGCTCCTCTGGCCGCCTTGATCACAGACAACAGTGCTGTTGTAGAGTTTCTCTAATGTTATCATTCCATCTTGTTCTTGGTCTTCCATATGCTCTACGTCCTTCTCCTCTTTCACATGTATGGTAAGTCATCACAAGGTAGCCTCTCTAAGTGGGCAAACCATTTGATTTGCTGTCTTTATATGTGATATAAAATTGGTTCTATGTCGACTTTTTCCCGTATGACCTCAATCCTGATTCTGTCTCTTGTGGTCACTCTTGCAGCCATTCTCATTTCCATGGCTACTAATTTTCTTCTGGTTTACCCTGAATGACCATGTCTGACACTTGTAGCATAGGGTGGGAATGAGTATGCTTTGAATGAGATGTTTCTTTTCGCTGATCAGGGTTGCCTTATGCTGGGGGTTGTCTTATGCTGGGGGTTGCCTTATGCTGGGGGTTGCCTTATGCTGGGGGTTGCCTTATGCTGGGGGTGGTCTTATGCTGGGGGTGGCCCTATGCTGGGGGGTTGCCTTATGCTGGGGGTTGCCTTATGCTGGGGGTTGCCTTATGCTGGGTTTGTCTTTTGCTAGAAGAGGAGGGCTAGCTATTCCTATGCTTCTTTTGCTTTGCTGCATCTGATGTTAATTTCTTCATCCAGTTTACCACCTTCACAGTTTATCTCTACCTGATTGTGTATGTGTTATTCATTATTATTATTATTATTATTATTATTTTTCTCAATTCAACTCTAGGCCTCCTGTGATCTTGGGTGTAACAAATCCATTCTTTGCCAAAACATTGCAGCACTGGCCACATATCATAAGGATAGGAGACATGGGCTCCATAGGTAAGAGCAGTATTTTAATGAATTTATTGTACTATGGGTTACAGATTGCATGTTGGCTAGGCGCTTGCCTGTTGGGCCCACTGTCTTGGTTTCAAATTCACATTGGGGTGGATTTTTATAAATGGCCTGGGCTTTCAGGCAGACCCATCTGAAATGGCTTGTTGGGAAAGATGCAGTGAGAAGTAAAGATGGCCACATCACTAATTGAGCACTGACTGGTCTGTAAACAAATATGAGTTCCGCGTCATATACTGGAGTTTTGTTTTAAAAACTCTTTCAGTCCTAAGGAACGTATCATACGTTCATAGTTCCTACCTAGAAGCCCAGTGAATGCACATTTCTCTTTACCACTCCTTGGGCGTCTGATGCTAAACCCCCCCCCCCCCCTCCCCTCCCCCCCCCCGGGACTGAAAGAGATAAGCATTAACCCTGTCGCCACACAAAGCCTTTGGAAAAAGTCCAGTTCCTAATTGGCCAACTGCCGGATGTGCTGGGTTTGCAGTGTCTCAGGGTGAAAGTGGCTGATTCAACCCTCATAATTATCAGTATAATTTTTTCACTTTGGATTCAATATTCGTTTTTCTTTAAATGAGGTTATAATGTTTCAGGCCTGTTAATGTGGTTTCATTTTTTTAATTAGTACCAGAGGAACTCAATAAGTAAGTCACAAATGGTTGTTAAAAAAAAAAATAATGACAATAACAACTTGAGAACAGTTTATTTTTACACATACACTGTTCTTTATTTTTCAACATAATTTCCATCGATGCCCTTGTCCCATTGTTTGATCATTCCTCTCAGACCTGCTGCATAGAACTGTGTGCTCTGTTTTCTAAACCACATTTTCACTTCACATTCAGCTTATGCATCCTTTGCGAAATGTCTCCCACCAAGGTAGGTTTTCAGTCAATCAAAAAGGTAGTAATAGCTAGGAGCTAAGTTGGGGCTGTCAGGCAGATGTTCCAGAAGTTCCCACCCTAGATGGTTAATTTTCTCCTGAGTTAACTGAGCCGTATGTGGTCTGTCTGGCATTGTTGTGAAGGAGCAGTACTCCTTTAGTCAGCAGGCAAAGACGTTTTCTTCCAATTGCAAAATGAAGCATCAACAGAACTTTACAGTATGAATCAGCATTCACATTGTCACCTCTTTTTTTTTTTTTTAAATTGGTTAAAATCACTACTTGACAATGCCAGAACACTGGCAGCATAACCTTCTCTGTTGATGGCGTAATCTTGAATTTTTGGACACAACGCGAAGAAGGATGTTTCCTTTGAATTGAAGCACACTTTGATTCAGGCTTTAATGATGCACTCATGATTCGTCCCCAGTAATTATCCTGTTCAGTATGTGTTCTCCTTCATCTGCATATCAACAGAGACGTTGCAAGGACAGGCCTAATGGGTTCATTTTGTGTTCCTCCGTCAGTTGTCTGGGTACCCACTTTGAGCCCACTTTCTTAAATTTCAATCGATCATGCGTTATGTTGTTCTGCTACAGAGTCAACCGTTACTCGTCTGTCGCCTTGAACCATCTCCTCCACCCATTACACGGATGCATCTGTTGCAATCTCAACAGGACGATCAGATCAGGCTTCATCAACAATGTTAGAGCATCCTTAAGAATGTTTGTTTCAGCTCTGCACAGCTTTACTGGATAATCATTTGTCAGTATAAACAGGCGGCATTTCGTTATGAGTGCCCTTTGCAGGCAGCCAATTTTACTCCAAAATAATTCACAACAGTACATTTTTCTTTGAGGGTACACTCTGTAAGTACAGTCACCATTTTGTTTCTGTGTTGCAAATGTGCATGCAACACCTAGTGCCACCTAATGTATGGAAACATAAAGTTCAATGTTGCTGTCACCTAATGACACCTTTAGAAACCATCAACTACGTTTTCCAGCCATCCCATAACCATTTGTGACTTATTTATTGAATTTCCCTCGTATATATATCACCATTTATTAACAGAATCAGTGCAGTGTGGGCACGTTAGGATTCATATGGAATAAAGTTTCTCAGAATAAAGTGGTATATGACAGTGGGTCTTAAACGGTGGTTCTCAGTCTTCCTAATGCCATGATCCTTTAATACCGCTCCTCTTGTTGTGGTGACCCCCAACGATAAAATTATTTTCTTTGCTACTTCATAACCTCAGTGAATTTGTGTTGTCTGTTGAACTTAGGCGACCCTTGTAAAAGGGTTGATGACCCACCAAAGGGGTCGCAACCCACAGATTAAGAACTGCTGGTCTAGCAAATATAAAAAGCTTGCTAGAGGTTCTTGGGGAAAGAAAGAAATTGAAGAGCAAAGCTGGTCATCCCATTTTAAACTGTCGGAACATAACAGATATGATTAACAAGTCGGTGACAATGTTTGTGCCATGACAACGTTTCACATTATCATTACTTTGTGCTTTTTCCTTGCTTTGCTTGACTTTTATTATATTTGCTTGTGCAAACATTTGAGGGCAATTTTTCAATTTGGTACCATTTTAAAATGTAAATGGTTTCTGTAATTGTACTTTACAGTGACATTACTTCGAAGGGAAAAAAGGCAGTGTTTTTAATTATAAAGGCCTTTTTATCAAGTCCTTTGCATAAGATCACTGTTATTACACAGTTTGCTGGAAGCTTATTCTTTGTTATTCCCCCTGCCTCATACATTTGTGTGGCCAGGGTTTCAGGTATTGTCCTGTGTCCGTCATAAAGCTGGTCATCCCCTGCCTCATGCATTTGTGTGGCCAGGGTTTCATTATTGTCCTGTGTCCGTCACAAAGCTGGTCATCCCCTGCCTCATACATTTGTGTGGCCAGGGTTTCAGGTATTGTCCTGTGTCCATCACAAAGCTGGTCATCCCCTGCCTCATACATTTGTGTGGCCAGGGTTTCATTATTGTCCTGTGTCCATCACAAAGCTGGTCATCCCCTGCCTCATACATTTGTCTGGCCAGGGTTTCAGGTATTGTCCTGTGTCCATCACAAAGCTGGTCATCCCCTGCCTCATACATTTGTGTGGCCAGGGTTTCAGGTATTGTCCTGTGTCCATCACAAAGCTGGTCATCCCCTGCCTCATACATTTGTGTGGCCAGGGTTTCAGGTATTGTCCTGTGTCCATCACAAAGCTGGTCATCCCCTGCCTCATACATTTGTGTGGCCAGGGTTTCATTATTGTCCTGTGTCCATCACAAAGCTGGTCATCCCCTGCCTCATACATTTGTGTGGCCAGGGTTTCAGGTATTGTCCTGTGTCCATCACAAAGCTGGTCATCCCCTGCCTCATACATTTGTGTGGCCAGGGTTTCAGGTATTGTCCTGTGTCCATCATAAAGCAGGTCATCCCCTGCCTCATACATTTGTGTGGCCAGGGTTTCAGGTATTGTCCTGTGTCCATCACAAAGCTGGTCATCCCCCGCCTCATACATTTGTGTGGCCAGGGTTTCAGGTATTGTCCTGTGTCCATCACAAAGCTGGTCATCCCCTGCCTCATACATTTGTGTGGCCAGGGTTTCATTATTGTCCTGTGTCCGTCACAAAGCTGGTCATCCTCTGCTTCATACATTTGTGTGGCCAGGGTTTCAGGTATTGTCCTGTGTCCATCATAAAGCTGGTCATCCCCTGCTGGGACCATATTTGTTTTAATGTTAATCGAGTGTTCATCTTAATCAATTTTGTGGTAATGGGGTTTTACTGTGCAAGGTAGAAAGGCTAAAAATAATAACTTGGTAGAATAACTATCTGGGACTGAGGGAGTTTAGTCAAGTATTATCACTCACCCAGTATAGAAAAGATTGGAAAAGCATAAAGTAGTTGTCAGCTTTACGGGTCCTGTTGTAGTAAGAAATACAAAACAGTTTACGCTCATTAGCCTTCATCAGCAAAACAGTGACGAGAAACAAATGAAACAAAATGAACTGACTCTAAAATGACTGGATGACGGTATTCAGATATTATGTCAACAAATGATACAAAATATTAATAAATGACGGACATGGAGTACACAGTCACATGGAGTAACCAGGCAAATATTCTCAGCTCGTGGTAAAGAAAGAGTTATGAAAGAAGAGTACACATCTTTGATATTTAAATTAATTGCTTGAAGTGTGACCACGCATAAAAACTCTTAGTTATATACATTTGCTTAATGCAGATTTTTTTCAGACAGTTAATTATTTCTCCTGAATTATGAAGCTTAAGTTTTTGTAATAACATTTTTAAAGGGAGCTCACCTAAGCTAGCGAACAAAGTTAAGAAAGCTGCAGCATTAAAGACACTGGACTCGAACCCAGGTTTGTCTTGAAGTCTATCGTTTGTCTGTGCTGCATGTATGTGTCACCTCTTAGTCATTTTGTTTTGGGTCTGTAGTTGTTTTCTTTATCTATCAGTGTTCAGTGTTTAGACTTGGTGATATTGGGGGATGTAGGGATCTGTTAATAAAACATTACATGAAAAGTACAGTGTTGGATAAAATATGTCTGTGATATGTGGGTATGGCAAGAAAGAATATATGAAAGAAAAGAGTACGACATATGTACAACCTGTGTAAAAGTAAAGGACCCTTTTCTATGCCTTCAGACATTTGTTTTTAAAGTATCGAGAAACCATGAGTTGTTAACCCTTTTTCTCAGTACTATGGATATCGCAACCCTTCGGCCTTGATTCTGTGATAGACACTGCAAATCTGCGAGAAATGTGAAGGCATACTCGGCATATAGTGCTTGACCTGTATTTTATAGACCAATGGACACTGTGGATGATGTGGTTAACATTGTACTGGCCGCCTTTACGTCCCAGGACTTTACCTAGTACGCATTTAAGGCTGGGTCAACCTTACTTAGTTACTTCTAATTGGCCAAGGTCCCCTTTTGGCTTCAAGGGCTCAATTTTGGAGAACCAAAAATAGACACACTACCCCTTAACAAGCATGTCCTAGGAGGTGACTAGGGGTGTTTCCTTTGAAGTCAAAGTGCATCTTTTGCTTAAGAAACAAGGAACTAACAGTGTGTATACAAATAAGCCAAATCTGTGAAATGGATATACATTGAAAACTCAAGTTCTGATCAAAACCAATGTCCAGGAGTGGACGAACATCCGGAAATTTCTGCTAAACCGCATCCTGGCTGCCTCATCTTCCCCCCGAATTCTCTTATTTGTAGAGTCACGTTCCAAGATCTACTGCACACAGGATAACAGGTTTGACATAACATTATGATGCTGATGATTAACAGACAGTTGCTTTTGGAAAAGTCACACAATAAGGCAGTCACCTGTATTTGTATACTGGTTGTGATAACAGATAGTATCTAAAAATTCTAACACATGCTTATATGCAAAAACTGTACACACAACAAAACTGTTTTTTAGTTTTCTCAACAACAGTAACGTCTTGGGCTTGTGTCTTCCTGTATCCTTTTCTGTTGATACATTAGGCATTTACGTGTGATTTCCATTGCTGCCAGTCTGCTGCTTAACTGCTCATGGTATCCGGTCTGGTTACATTCCTTCATTTCCCTTTTTTTTTTTTACCTGTCTTTCTCCAGTTCTCATTAGGTGAAACACGTCTTATTTTTCTACCTGGCATCCATGGGAGAGCTATCTTTGCCACAGTGTTACGAGGTATTCTGCAATCACTTATCAGTGATGGGCAGTTTGTTTTCCTTCTCATTTATGATTGTTTGGCCAAAACATTTGCAGGATTCTTCTTAGACATTTGTTCATGAAAGTCTCTAGTTAAACTTAACTAGAGGACTTATATCCTTTAGCTGAAATCTTGATCACCCGTGTGTTAACAGTGACTGTAAGGGAAGCAACAAACAGTAACACTGTAACTTACCATGCATATCATAACAGCCAACTAAGGAAGGTTGGCATGTGACTGGGTGCCTCATCCTGTTTAAACTAACTGTAAATGGAATCAGTCATGATTAGGTATTATAGTCCATTAAATTAAGAGATAAAAGGCAGAGAAAGAGAAAAGATGAGACATATAAGGTGTGGCAAATTTTATGAAATATTTTTAAGATCTTTATCTGTGTTTTTCCTCTCTCAGTTAAAACATGAGAAATAACTCAACATGTCTTTTTTCCCTTGCCCTTTCTTGTAAAAAAAAAACACTTTCTTTCTCCCTCCTCAGCTAAAAAAATCATTTACTTACTTTGTTTTTTCCCCTTTATTAAAATTAAATTGTAACAGATTACTTTCTGCTGCAGATAAAGTAGTGGTTAAGGGAAGAAAAACTAGTAACAAACACTGCTTCACTTACATGGTGTCTCATTAACAAGCTAACTGTTTGTTTTTAGATACTCTGTAGTGCTTTAATCATTCTGCTTATCTCTATTTTGTTAATGAGCATTGTTTGAGGCTTTCTGAATTCCCTTCATTACTGCTCTGTAACCTAATGTAATAAGTCCTAAAAGTTAGTTGCATATCCTTTACAGGATCTTGCAGCACCAACTCTAGTATCTATCTAAGTTTTGGCTATTTGTGATTTCACTAGCCAGTTTTATGCTCTGTAGTTTGTCACTGCTTTTGGAACAGTCAGATCTTGCTACCACCTTCAAAACCTACACAAAGCAGTCTACTGCCATATTGATCGCAGATGGAATCAAGTGCCTTGCTGACCTGCTTCAGTGATAATGCTTCTCTACACCTTGTAATCTCCAACATCATGTATTAGTAGTTGCGATAACACCATCCCATGCTGTGACAGAAGTTTGTCAGGATTGTTTGCCCCTGTTTTTCTGTCCACAATAAATCTCCCTGTAGTCAAAACATGCAGCTACCATTTTACATAATATCAATATGGGTTCTTCATGGTGAAACAGTCCGGCAGTTTTGCACTCTGTGAAATTGTGGATTAATTGTCATACAGCATGATTGGCTCACAAGCCCACATTCTTTTTTTAATGGTGGAAAGTGGGGGGGGGGGGGGGGGGGGGGGGTGGAGCAGCCATATGGAATACCTCTAGACAAAAACTCACTTACTTTAAAATTACAAAACTTTTGGCCTTGGGTGCAGAGAGTAACTGTTCATAGAAAACGTTATTTAACTACATCTGCTTTAATTAGTAATAACTTTAGTAATAACTATGAAGTGTAGTGTTTTTATTTCATACACTATGTTTTGGTTAGCAATAAATATCCCAGTCTAGCTATTACCTACACTATGTTTTGGTTAGCAATAAATATCCCAGTCTAGCTATTACATACACTATGTTTTGGTTAGCAATAAATATTCCAGTCTAGCTATTACCTACAGTATGTTTTGGTTAGCAATAAATATCCCAGTCTAGCTATTTCATACACTATGTTTTGGTTAGCAATAAATATCCCAGCCTAGCTATTACCTACACTATGTTTTGGTTAGCAATAAATATTCCAGTCTAGCTATTACCTACAGTATGTTTTGGTTAGCAATAAATATCCCAGTCTAGCTATTACCTACACTATGTTTTGGTTAGCAATAAATATCCCAGTCTAGCTATTACCTACACTATGTTTTGGTTAGCAATAAATATCCCAGTCTAGCTATTTCATACACTATGTTTTGGTTAGCAATAAATATCCCAGTCTAGCTATTACCTACACTATGTTTTGGTTAGCAATAAAAATCCCAGTCTGGCTATTACCTACACTATGTTTTGGTTAGCAATAAATATCCCAGTCTAGATATTACCTACAATATGTTTTGGTTAGCAATAAATATCCCAGCCTAGCTATTACCTACACTATGTTTTGGTTAGCAATAAATATCCCAGTCTAGCTATTACCTACAGTATGTTTTGGTTAGCAATAAATATCCCAGCCTAGCTATTACCTACACTATGTTTTGGTTAGCAATAAATATTCCAGTCTAGCTATTACCTACACTATGTTTTGGTTAGCAATAAATATCCCAGTCTGGCTATTACCTACACTATGTTTTGGTTAGCAATAAATATCCCAGTCTGGCTATTACCTACATTATGTTTTGGTTAGCAATAAATATCCCAGTCTAGCTATTACATACACTATGTTTTGGTTAGCAATAAATATCCCAGTCTAGCTATTACCTACAGTATGTTTTGGTTAGCAATAAATAGCCCAGCCTAGCTATTACCTACACTATGTTTTGGTTAGCAATAAATATCCCAGTCTAGCTATTACCTACACTATGTTTTGGTTAGCAATAAATATCCCAGTCTAGCTATTTCATACACTATGTTTTGGTTAGCAATAAATATCCCAGTCTGGCTATTACCTACACTATGTTTTGGTTAGCAATAAATATCCCAGTCTGGCTATTACCTACATTATGTTTTGGTTAGCAATAAATATCCCAGCCTAGCTATTACCTACACTATGTTTTGGTTAGCAATAAATATCCCAGTCTAGCTATTACCTACACTATGTTTTGATTAGCAATAAATATCCCAGTCTAGCTATTACCTACACTATGTTTTGGTTAGCAATAAATATCCCAGTCTAGCTATTACCTACACTATGTTTTGGTTAGTGGTAATTTACATTCAAGTGAAGCTTCTGTGTATATTTGGCTTATTAAGGAAGTGTGGTGGACTTGATTATTTTTCCTACCTGTCGCTGTTGCAGAAAGGAGTTTTTGCTTATGGACGAGTGGCACAACTGTTGTTATTGTGGCTGTGTATTTCAGTGTTGTAATGTCAATGCCACCAATCCCCCCCCCCCCCCTTTTTTTACATCTAGCCTTGTAACTGCTTTATATGCATGTACTGCTGGTTGTCGGGGACCACCATTAATTAAATTATATTTGAAATAAACAGTAGTATATAATAGTACCTAATTTTTAACTTTGTATTTGTTCACTCTGAATTGTTCCTATTTTAGTTCCTACTTTAAATAGTTCCTGTTTAGTTCATATTTTATTATAGTTAATATATTAATAATAGAATATAGATTTATAACTTAGAAATATCTGTTTATTCTAAAAAGTTCGTATTTTTTATTTCTCTGTCATAATCACCATTTAATACATCTTCCAGCTGCAGTTATCACTACGCAGATACATGAAAATATTAACTTGTTTCAGATTTGTTCCATTTACTTTGATGTTGCATTAGCTGGGGTTATATTTCTTTGTAATTACCATTAATTCATATTTTTTTTCTTTTTAAATGTAAACCTCTGTTTTGGTTTTTTGTTTTTTAAAGCTGAATGCATCATTCTTGCAGTTGTATTTCATTCTCAAAGTTGAAAACTATACTGTCAGCATATTGTAGGTTCTTTTACATCACGCTCACCAATGAATTTTACTGGCTCACCTTGTATGGATCTCGTCATTATTTCACTGTACAAATTAAATCAAAGGATAATAGTACATATCATTGCCTCAGACCTTGTTTATTATGTTGTCCCCACTTGGTTGTCATTTCTTATGGCTGCTTCTTGTTGTAATTATTCTCACATTTTGTCATCAATATTTAATGTTTCCAGCCTTCTTATAATTTCTCAGTATTTTACCTTATAAGATGCTTTAGTGTAATCAACAAAACACACACACAGATCTCGATTTATTTCAGTCATTCATTCTGCCAGAGTTCTCAAGATAAATATGGCATTGTTTGTTAATCTTATCCTGCTATATGGAAGTAAAAACTGAACAGTAAACTGGTCAGTACAAAATGATGGGGAAGACACGGGGTGAGCCACATGTGATAGCAAAGGATAGGACAACTTGGCAGGAGTTGGTTGAGGGCTTGTGCTCCACTGGAAGATAATGAGCACAAGAAGAAGAGAAGAAATTATGTGGATACAGCTGAGATATGGTTTTAAAGATGAATAATGAAGACCATGAACAGAAGGAAGGAAGGACCTGCTACTTGATGCTAGTTCATTACAACACCACCAGCTTTTTCAAATGGACTGATAGGCATGCATCATCATACTGGACCTTCATGTGCCAATGAATTTCTATAGGTTTCACCCCTTTACTGATCAAAAAATGGTTAACAGAATGCTGCTTCTCTTTGGTACATGTCAGAAGTGGGATGGCCATCTTTAAACTGTCATTAAGGTGCCACTGTGTTTGTTTGCATTGTGATGGCACATGCTTAACACTCTTGACATCCTTAACAACAGTATTAACAGGTTATCTGACAATGGCATGGTTATTATAATTTCTGTCACACATTTAAGGTTCTGATTTGATGCTCCTCTCATATTTCATATCAAGCACATGGCGAAGAAGTAGTAGCTGTAGTAGTAATGGTAGTAGTGGTAATAGCCACAGTAGTAGTAATAGTATTGGTTTACAGTATAGTGGTACCTCAGCATATACACTTTGGTATATGTTTAACTTGGTATACATCTTGTTTAGACGTGAAAACTTTATTTGGTATATGACCTGTGTTTGAAATATGACCCATACGCTAGAACTTGTATGAGTCCAAATTAATCACTACACTGTGAGCTATCTTTATTTACAAAGCCAGGGATAGATGTCAGTGACTTGGCAAAGAAGTACCACCCCAACAAAGTCCAAACAAGTCATAATAGCATTGTCTGGAATGACCAGGCAATGTCACATTTTTACTAAACAAGTTCTGGTTGTTTGTCCACTTCTGAACTGCAGACCTGTTCCAGAACCTGAGTGTTGTGAGTGCATCTGTTTTACAGATCTGACTCATTTGTATGCAGTCTGCTGGTTCCTTGCCTCTCAGACAGATGCACTCCGACTTCGAAGGAAGCTACCAATTAGTCGACTCTTACGACAAGCTTTTAGGTAGGCAGTAGGTCTATTCTTGTTTTCCCTATAATAGGGCCCAGGAAACCACACGGGGAGGATTTTAAATAAAAGTCAAACAATATGAGTCTCGAGTTCAACTAGTGGAAAGAAACAGGAAAGAAAAAAAGAAAGAGATGCAAACACCAGAATTTCAGATTCCTGAAGTTTAATTGGAAAGGGATTTTCCATCCAAACAACAACATCTCCTCCTCCCTTCTCAGTATGTCCTAGTTCACACTCTACTCTACTCAGGAAGGTAAGATAAGGTTAACTTTTATTTCATTTAATCTAATTGCTTTTGTATTTATGTATTTTAGTATCAGGCAGTACGTGAATTTTTTCATACACCCCCTTGAGTGTATAGTATATCAGTAAGATTTGGGTTTTTCTTGGGAGCAGATTAATCATTCTCACTTTATTTCTTATTCGGACTATTTGTTTGGTATATATCCAAGGATTCGATTAAGTGCTTAAACTAAGGTACCACAATATCTTTATTCTACTATTCTACACAAATACATGTGCTAAAATTCCATCTTGTTTGTCATTCTAGGTGTATATACTCGCTACAAGTCTTATCTAACCAAAGACAAGATGATACTTAAAAGACTTATGAAAGTAAGTTTTCTTGTAGTGTATCTGTATATTGATCAATTAGTTTGTCCCCTCCTGGTTGCTGCCTAGAGATTTACCATACCATCTGGGAAAAAGAGAAACTCAGTCTGAACGGCAGACCAACAGGGCAGATCCCAGATACCCTGTTCAGCCTTCAGAGAAGTTATAATTAAGGCACCCATAATGGCCTCACCAGCCAGATTTTAAGAGAAAACTGTAAAGGATGATAGCATAGCTTTTGCTCCTACTACATGTAGTCTGACTGTGGAGGTGATGGCGTAACAGAAGCCATGATGTGGCTAGAGACATAGCATTTTTCCCATGCATGCTTTCTAAGTGATTCCCTGAGCATGCTCAATAAGATAGAGACAGGATGGATTTGAAAAAAATGGTTGGAGTCTTTAATGAAATCTTGTCTGAAAGGATTTAGTTTCATTTTGTGTGCCAGGACACTCTGGAGTAAGAGGGAATGAACAAACGGATTGGCTTGCTGGCAGGGCCACGGTATCTACAGGAAAAGCAATGGATCAGGCCAATATTCTCAGTGCTCTCAAGAAGACTTGATGAAAAGATGATTTAAGAGACGACATTGAATCAGCAAGTCTGAAAAAACTACAAGCACTTCAGGCTACAAGAGGTGTCACCAAACATAAACACTATACAGGTAGCCAAAGAAGAATAGTAAACCAACACAGAACTGGTATTATCAGTCGCCACACGCTAAAGGATATGCTGAAGATGGGATCCTAGCGCTTATGGACTTGTTCAGTGTGCAGTAAGGGTAATCTTTCGATTAACTAACTAATCAGCCAGATGGCTACACCAGCCAGATGTAACATGCAGGCCTATGCAGGTAAAGACATCTGCATCCCAAATAGCAGTAGAAAAATATCAAAAAAAAGAATAGAGAAAATACACTTTACAATTTCTGCTTCTTCTTGTCTCTACGCCTGGAATCCCATGTGGCATCCGGCCAGAATGGTCGATAGCTCGCTGACTGCTGATGCTCTCTAAGTTATTTGTTTACAGTTAGGTTTTTGCTGATACAAAATTCTCCATTTCAGGACTGAGAGTGTAGAGGACAGCAACTGGGACAGCAAAGGACATTTTATGTAATTTCCACTGGCACCAGAACAGAAGAGTTATTGGGGGGGGGGGGGGGCCCTCTCTACAGTGGTGTTTTAACCTAAGCTTTCAACTATTATCCAAAGACAAATTATAAGAACTTGGGGGGGGGGGGGGGGTGGGGGTGGGGGGGGGGGGGGGGGGGGGGGGGGGGGGGGGGGGGGGGGGGGGGGGGGGGGGGGAGACCTCAGAAAATGAAATACACATGTGAGATATGTAAAATTAGTTTTCAATAAAATAAATATCCTTAGCAGCCATAGCTGTATAGATGTGTTAAAGTTTTGGTATGTTCGTACTCACCTTGTCTGTGTCTCATCAAAGGGTGCAGCTCTCAAGAGGCCTGTGGAGGCCCAGAATGCCATATTGAGGAGACATCTTCTAGAACTCACCCAGAGCTTCATGATTCCTCTAGTAAGTAGAATTTTGAACAGTTGATAAGGCATTTCTAGCACATTGATGTCGTTTCAGTCTGGAACATTTGAAAATGCTGAATCACTCTTTCCTGAACATTTTTGAACTTGCAATTGCTGATTTTTACATGCAAAAATTGTATAATACATGCTAAAGTTGACCATAATTCATACTGACCATTGTTGAATGTTGAATTAAATTCAACACCACAGCACTCGGGACACCCACATAAGCACTCCGTCTCCAGCAGCAAGCGAAGAGTTAAAATTCCCATGGTACCAGTAACTGTCTGATTGTATAAAGGTAAAGGTAAATCGCCTTTCCCTTTAGTGTCAAGCCTTGGCCAGATTCCCTTGTAACTCCTCGCAGCGCCATTCTCCTCAGAAAGGACCCTTTTCCACGCCTTTTGGGCGTATTGGGTATATAGAGCTAGACCTGTATTTTTAGACTAACGGCACTTGGTGAGGGATCTTGTTGGCATGATACTGGTCGATAAAATATCTATTAGAGTTAACAAGTTTTTCCATTAGTTACATTTTTATGATGTGTTTTCCAAATGTATTTCTCAGTGTTTGTAATTATCTTTCTCAGTTACAGCTCTTTAATTGTTGCAATGCTTCCATTCTGTTGCATCCTCTTTCTTATATGTAGAGACCCGTAGGTTCTCGTATGGGCAGTATGGACCGATTACACCGCACTGGCTACCTTTTCTTACCTGGAGGTTTACCTAGTTTCCATTCCAGGCTGGGTCCACCCGTAAACCAAGGTCATGTTAGAAGAGAAAAAATCCGACTTGGTGGGGATTTGAACCCTAGGCTCAAGGCGAGTGTCAGATATTATTGTCTTAGCCTTATTACTGCTGAGCCCTTATTTTTCTTTCTGTCAGGAACTTTTACAGTGCAGCAGTTGCTTGACATGTGTTATGGCCTTCATGAGGCTGGATTGCCTTCTGTGGTTGACTGGTTCTTTCGCTCCTTTGTTCTTTTAAAAAAAAAAAAGCCAACCACGTTTAACCTTACTGAAGACAGCTTCAGTTATAATTATAGTCTGGTTTTATTTGTGCCAAGCTCAGTAGCTGAAATGTTTATTGGCTGTGTTACCCCGTGCATTATATTGCTGAGCTAGCCATCCAGCCAAGACCATTGTCTATCCCAGAGCTGTTCAGCTGGCGGCCCGGGGGCCTCATCTGGCCCAAGGAGGCCTGGCAATTGGCCCGTGGATCATTGTCAATTGTATTATAATAATGATCTGGCTATGCTTGGGCTCGGTTCTCTGGCCCCTGGGTAAACTTAGTGGGATAGCCCTGGTCTATCTATTGGCATGTGGAACCATAAAGGGATTAGGTGTGTGAAAATAGGAACCATGTTGATTAGATTATTTTAAGGCGATGTGGCACAACTTTGTTCAGGTGCTGTTTCTCTTTGTTTGTTTAACCTCCTGCACCCCTAGAGGACTTATTTTTGTTTACTAGTAAATAACAATTTTCGTGAACACATGAAAGTGTTGACTGGTTGAGGAATCTTCCTTAGAATGTTAACTATTATGTAAAAAAAAAAAAATGTTTAATCTACTGACCACTTAAACACTATTAGTCCCCACAGCACCGGTTCTCAATTTGTGGGTCGTGACCCCTTTTGGGGGTCAAACAACCCTTTCACAAAGGTCGCCTAAGACCATAGAATAACCCATATTCACTGAAATTATGAAGTAGCATTGAAAGTAATTTATGGTTGTGGGTCGCCACATCGTGAGGAACTGTATTAGATTGTCGAGCATCAGGAAGGTTGAGTACCACTGTTCTGTCGCATCTTTCAGGACCCCTGTCTTTCAGGACCCCTGTCTTTCGGGACCCCTGTCTTTCAGGACCCCTGTCTTTTGGGACCCCTGTCTTTCAGGACCCCTGTCTTTCAGGACCCCTGTCTTTCATTACTTTTCTTTCTGACCCACAGTAACATTTATTATAGCCAAAGCAGTTGATTTTCTAGCCAAAGCAGTTGATTTTCTAGCCAAAGCAGTTGATTTTCTAGCCATAGCAGTTGATTTTCTAGCCAAAGCAGTTGATTTTCTAGCCAAAAAGTTGATTTTCTAGCCAAAGCAGTTTATTTTCTAGCCAAAGCAGTTTATTTCTAGCCAATGCAGTTTATTTTCTCGCCAAAGCAGTTTATTTCTAGCCAATGCAGTTTATTTTATAGCCAAAGCAGTTTATGTTCTAGCCAAAGCAGTTTTTTTTTCTAGCCAAAGCAGTTTATTTTCTTAACTCTTTAAGGAAGCCTGTTTTCTATCACTGCTCTTTCTGAATCACTTAACATTTAGTATGGCCAAAGCAGTTTATTTTCCAGGCTCTTTAAGGAAGCCTGTTTTCCATCTCTGCTCTTTCTGAATCACTCAACATTTAATATAGCAAAAGCGGTTTTGTTTTCTGAATGTCATACACTGTAATATGAGATGTTGATCATTTTTTTTTTTTTTAGGAAAGATATGTGGCAAGCCTGATGCCTTTACAACGAAACATCTCACCATACAAGGTAAAGTAATGTTACTTCTTGTTAGCTATATTATTGTTTATAAAATGTATTAATTTACACTTGCTGTTACTGTTATATTTCAGTGTCAGAATATGTTAATTTAAAGACATTTAGTAAGTCATTAGTAGTTAGAATAAATCAGGGAACATCTCATCCTTTCACAGTGACATCTGGAGTAGGACAGGGGTGTGTCTTATCACCACTGCTGTTTATCACCTACATCGACAGTATATGCAAGAATGCCAAGCCCATGAATGAAGATCTTAGTAAGATCAACGAATTACTCTTTGCAGATGACCAGGCCTTGATAGCAGATACAGCCATGAAATTGCAACAACATCTAACATCCATGAATGAAGAATGTAAAACAAATAATATGAGAATTAACACTGAAAAGACAGAAGTAATGTCAATAGGAAAAAGGAAGACAGATCTAAACATAGCAATATAGAACAAAGGCATTAAACAGGCATCTGAGTTTAAATATCTGGGAACTACATTTACCGAAGATGGGAAATTGGATAAAGAAATTGACATTAGATGCAGTAAAGCAAACCAAGTATTGGGACAGCTAGCCCCCCTCTTACAGCTTAAGACAATCCCAATCAGCACAAAGAGACATCTTATTCAAAGCATATTTATTCCAACTCTGTGCTACCAGTGCCAGACATGGTCACTCACAACAAACCATAAAAGAAAATTAGTAACCTCGGAAATGAGATGTCTGAGAAGGGCTGTAGGAGTGACCATAAGAGATAAGATCAGAAATGAGATCATAAGAGAACAAGTCAGCACAGAACCAATTCTGGATTACATACAAAGACAGCAAGTGAAATGGTTTGCCCACTTAGAGAGAATGCCTTGTGACACCATACCATACATGGGAAGAGAAAAAGGACGTAGAGCACGGGGTAGACCAAGAACAAGAAGGATAACATCATAGAAACTCTACAACAGTACGATGTGCCTATGGTCGAGGCAGCCAGAAGAGCTAGAAACAGAACCTTATATCTCCCTCGACACCTACAGCGGTAAAAGAGGAAGTGAAGAAGAAGAAGTAAGTCATTGTTAGTTAAGGTTCCAACTTAACACCAAGTGGGTCACCCTCTAGTTGCTCCGTTCCTGTTTCCGTGGAAAGAACTCAAAATGCCCATTACTGTGCCAGTAATTGAGAACTAAGTGGAAAACGAATATATAACAGCAGAATCCAGAAGCTTACCAGTGCAAATTATATACATAAAGCAGGCGCCAGATGTGCCAGTACTAACAGTTCTGCACCAGAATTGCAGCTCCTTGTTGACGGATGCAGTCAGTCACAACAGGATGGCATTTACAGTCTTGGGATGTAATGGGAAACTGGCTTTTTAGTGCACTTCGCAACACAAAACTGCGGCAGACACAGAAGAAACAAGAAAACATCTGGCATTTAATCCACAGCTTACAGTGTCACACCGATCACTTAGCTCAGTAGCTGGGTGACAGAACCTTTTGATTACCAGTCCAGAAGTGGAAAAATGCTTGAACAGACTCTTGCCAGGAGCAAATAACTCTTTAAGAGTTTAATGGCCAGCCAGCCTGGGGGTCACATTGGACTGGAAACTTTAGTAATACTATAGGAATTATTTACATATCATTGTATGCTTCTTCAGCTCCAACAGGGATTATATGAATTATCTATACACTGGTGCTTCATTTTATTGGACGATATCAGTCTAAAATTGCCTGTTGTCTGTAGTAAATGTATATGATCTGCCGGGACTAATATAAACAATTATGAAACATAAAGTAGAGTAATGTGTCTAAGCAAGCACAGCATCCAGTTAAACAATGATAATAATAAGAACTTCACAGGGGAGCATGCAAAGCAGAAGTCCACAAATCATCAATAGAAAGATCCCTCATCGACGATTGTTTCGGCCATTTACTTCCTAGACAGTCTCGGAAGGTGGGCCTACCTGGGTCATGACCCCAGGCCACGATCTTCCCCTGCTGTACTTTATCTGACTCTTGGATAGGGGCAAAACAAAATGGTGACTGTGTAACAGGTATTGTGAGATCTGGTGTTATATTTGCCGCTGCAGTAGCAAATCAGCCACCTACCTTCACAACCAGAGTGACTAGCTTACGGTTGGTTCATTGGACAGGTGTTAGACTTTGACATTTGGCAGAGAGACACTGGCAGACATTTAGTGGACACTTTGGCTTTATAGGGATGAAAAGTTCTTTTCCAGTAGGGGCTCGGACCAGTCTACCAAGGCCCATCCCCCACAACATTATGTTGCATCCAAAGCCAGCTGGAAACTCTTTCAGCAGCTTCCCCCAACTGTTTTAGTCCCCGTTTCCGTCATTTCCTCGCAAGTTCAGGTGTTTTAGTACATTGTATGTGGAAGTGGAGACGAGTCCTCTCGCGCCTACCTTAGTGGCGAAGATTTTTACTGTGTACGCTTCATATTTCCTAAGCCGGCAGCCAGATCACAGTACTTTTCGAGCTTGTATGTGTGATTTTCTTCTATCCGCGACTCATACGGCACGGTCAGCTCTATTAGGATGAGCTGACGTTTTTCTGCAGAGTGCAGAACCATGTCTGGTTTCAGGCCGGTCTTTCAGATTGACTCTGGGTACTTTTTGAAACCAGGCAGGTCAACAGCCAGTAACCAATCCCTCACACAGTCAAGTATTGATGGAGCTTATGTACCCTTGTTGACTTTACTTTTAGAAATGTGGCCAGACTTGAGGAAGTGCATGAGGGGGATGGTAGGATTGTCCCTCCCGTTGGTCCTCATCCTGGCTTTTTCCACAGTGTCCGCTAGCACTTTCAGGACTTTATTGTGGCACCATTGAAATCGTCCCTGACCTAGGGCTTTTCTGCTCCCGGACAATACGTGCTCAAGCATCTGCTTAGCTCTCCATAGTAGACATGTTGGGTCGGTGGTCGCATACCACTTGGCCATTTTGGCGCCAGAGGTAACACATTATAAGCAGATCTTATAGCAAAGCTCATCCGCCGCCGGGCCATTCACAATGTAAAATACCTGTAAAAAACCCAGATGTGCATCACTGAAGTCCTGGAACAAGTCCAGAAGTGGATGAACAACCAGAACTTTCCACCAAAGTTTACAGTAAAATCAGTGGATCAGAACGCTAAGAAAACGAAGAAATGCCTGTCCGCTTGAATATAATGTAAGATTATTTAGGTATGTAGACGTATTCAGAAGACACTAGATGGCCTAGGAGAGGGCTTACAAGGTTGTTGCTGCTGAAATGAAGCTTAGCTGCCTATGGGTAAACAAAGGTAAGCGCCTAGAGAGGGCGTGGTCCTGGATGGTGGAAGCAGAGGATGCAATTAGCCAAACTTGCCTATTGGAACATGCCAGGCTCAGAGCTGAATGGATAGAAACACCAGACAGTTTCAGAACCTAATTGAGATAGTAATGTCCCTGGGCAGGTATTGCTGAAAACGGAGCCAGACAGCCGTTAATGATGAAATAAGGGCCCTCAACCATAAGCACTCTCAACCAGGTGATGCCATCATTGTTACAGATGGCTCAGTGATTCGTGGGGTGTTGTTTGGGTGGGCATACCCAGCACAGGTGAATGGGAAGACAGAAGCAACAGAAGACAAAAGTCATGAACTAATACTGGCATGACGATGGAGATAGCAGCTGTCACAGGAGCACTTAAATGGCTGACAGAATAGAAAGCAACTCATGCATTGATAGTGACAGACTCAGTGACCATGCCTAAGAAGATCCAAACTATGACTTGAGTGGGTTGACAGAAAAAGTCTTGGCTGTACACACCTGGAAACGCTGGGGTAAAAGGAACTGAACTAGCTGACAGGCTGACCATGTCTGCAGTGGTTAGTGGTTACATATGGACGGGGCAGACATAATGCATTCCAGAGATGTTGAGACAAAGGAATCAGAGATAATGAACCACCTGTTTGAAATGGGTATTAAACAAGGACAAGCAGGGCAGAAACCAGTTGCGGGGCAAAGAAAGAGGCTATGCCAGCCAGTCAACTCCTATTGGGTTTGTTGAGTACAGAGACACTGAGGTGGCTGCTGCATCCGAGGACGGAGCACAAATGGGACGGAGTGATGGCCTAGGATGTTGATATGGACAAGTAAATAGGCATGTATAGGTGCTGAACCACACGTGGTGCTGCACAAGGCCAGGGTTCTTAGTGGTCAAGACCTGCCTACACCTCTCTGTTGTCATCGTAGAAGCAGGTTCCCTACTGGTGACCTGTTCAGTATAGATAGGATTGACATTTCCTTCAAGTTAGGGTACACCTCACTGAGAGGTGAGCAACCAACAGTCTGCACACAAATGAGCCAGATCTGTAAAATGGATGTGGACCTAACACTCAAGTCCTGGAACAAGACTAAAGTCCAGAAGTTAGTGAACAGCAAGGACTTTCCACTGGACTTCAGAGCTGGTGTATGCGAAGAAGAAACTTCTTAACTTTCAGTTAGAATAACTTGTTCAGTGATACCACCGCTCCATTGGCGGTGAGCTTGAATTATAAACTAACAAGTGCTAAATCTTCTGCTCCACTTCACTCTCTTGCTTCCAGTTTATTATAAAAAGTGGTCTATATGAGATTCCTTACGTTCTTCTTAGGACGTAATTTTTTGTTTTTTGAAGCCCCACTTTGGCTTTTGCCAGGGGCCGCAATATAGGCAGGCCATCAATATGGCCAATTGTTTGAACGCGGTTTCTGGGACCTCTCCACGGTGATCCTCATCCGCATGGTGGCACTTTGTGTCATCGGATGTTTATCGCTTTTGTGATGTCCTGGTGGGGTGAAAGTCAGTCAGTCAGTCATTGGAGTTAGTTTTATTTCTTGCCTTTCTGAGAAATTTGTCAGCGTATTTTAATGTTGATTTTTTTTTAAAACACTTGCAGGGCCCACCAAAACTTCGACCATTTGACACAGATAAATTTATAGAAACATTAGAACATTCTGGTCCCCAGTTAACTTCAGGAATCAAAGGCGATTGGGAATCTCTGTACAGGTAGGGTAGGAGTATCTTCAGTTTTAAGATTCCTGGCTTTAATGTGGTGGACATGTTGTGTATGCTGATTTTGGTTTGTGCATGTTGTGTGTGTCTCTTGACTCCACCGTTGTGTGTGTGTCTTGACACCACTTTTGTGTGTGTCTCTTGACACCACTGTTGTGCTCTTCAGTGTAAGTGTTTATTTAAGTGATATTGATTGTATTTTCACACTTGTATATGCACATTTCTGTGTACATCTCTCTCTCTCTCTCTCTCTGTCTCCCTCTGTCTCTCTGTCTCTCTCTCTCTTTCTCTCTCTCTCTCTCTCTCTCTCTCTCTCAATAACTGTTCTGCTCTTACATGTATTTTTTTTTTTTGCTTCACTTTTATTTATATATAAGTGGGAGGCGTAGCAATTGAGACAGTGAAGCAGCAGATAATGCAACAAATCCGCAACAATAGATAAGTGATTATTGATGAAATTGCTGTAAAATTCCACATGAGTTGTGGTGCTGCATCAAAAATTATTTATGATGACTGTGGATATTTGAAAGTGTGTAGCAGGTGGGTTCCAAGGCAGCTAGCTGTCTGATTTACAGAAGCACACTAGGCAGACGATTTATCAGGAGCATTTGAACCGCCTCATGGCGCAAACAAGAGGCTTTTCTCCATCGAACTATGATAGGTGATGACTCTTAGGTGCGCTGTTATGAACCAAAGAACATCTGAGGAGTCAGAGATTTGTAAATGACAGTGAGGTATTGATGTTGGTACTTGGTTATTGGCCACACGCAAAAGCTCTTCCAGGTGGGCATCCTCAATCTTGTGGTGGATCAGTGTATGTTGCAAAACAGGGAGACTGTCAAGAAATAGGATGTGGAACAATTTTGTTCTGGTCACTTTAAAAAAAAAACTTATTCATGCAATTAACTTTCTGAATGACTTCCCTTTGTAGTTTAACTGCTTTCGTCCCTAGTGCCTCTGGTGAACTTCCTTAGACCTAAATGCTTATTGTCTTTATGCTCAGCTTCATGAAATAAAAGGGGTTTGAAGTCACATATGCTTGGTAGTGAAAGAGTTAAATAATTACCAATTTATATCATACACTTAAACATTACCTTTTTGCCCCATGAGAATCTATTTTATAAAAGACTTTTCTCTCTCAAAATTTTGTTAAAAAGGAAGTGCATCCTTGTAACTTTCTTAAACTCTACGCTAAGAATTGGAGGAAGCGAAGAAGTATAAAATATTTCTAGTCTTGTCAGTTTTTATAAAACTTCATCAGGTTGAAACCTTGACCACCAAGCAGACACAGAGATAGAAGTACACTGGTGCTGATACATTTTTATTTTTTGCAGACGTTTCTTCCTGTCTCCGAACTTTGAAGGTTGGTATTATCAGCGGCAAAAAGAAGTCAATCAAAAATTACAGCTGCTACACTTGGAAGCCCTCAGCAGTGCTGTATGTATTATTAGTGTTAAACAAAGTGTTCATCTTTCCGTCTTCCTTTCTTTCTTTCCTCTCTTGTTCTTTCTTGCTCTTTTCTTTCTCATATCTAGTGTTAGGTTAGTTGCGTATCCTTTTTACAGGACGTTGCAGAACCAACCCCAGCAGCCCCTGGCTGTTGTTGTGTGGTTTCTCTAGGCAAATTTACGTCCAGTAGTTTGCCTTTGCTTTCTGGACGGTCGGCCCCCTGATACCACTGTCGAAACCAGCGCATGGCCCGCAGCTGGGACCGAACCCAGCACCCCGGCATTACGAAGCGTTCGCATCGACTTAGCCACAAAGCTGACCATACCTAGTGTACTGCCACATATTAAAGACCTTTAGATTTCCACATTTTATATGTAGAGACTTGTATTTACCATTGTTGCGGTGTAGGCAGGGAGATCTTTGAGCACAAGGATTTAAGACCGCATGGATTTTGCTGTTGCCACGGACTGTGCAGGTTAGAATTTTTTTTTGCCATAGGCAGAAAAAAATTCACAACCTCACCGAGGATTTGAACCTGGGTCTGTGCATGAGCACCCAGGGTTTATAACCATTTGGCCAGCCGCTTTACCAATGTAACCACAGTGACTATAATAAATCAAATGATGTTTCGAGAACTATCCTGTTCTCAATTTCAGGGTCTTGCACAAAATACAAATTATAATAAAAATGATCACCTGTTTGAATCTTCTTTGATGTGATTTTGAAAATGAGCCTGACTCCAAGTGAACCCTGTCTAATATTAGTAGCAGGACATTTTTTGGAGGCATAGGCTGTCAGTTTCTTACAATTTTTTTCACTTCCGTGGAATTTCTTTGTTGTTTCAGATATCTTGAAAAATCTTGTACAGCAGTTTTGGTGTTTCTGTCTCCTCCACTTAAGCATTTCAGGGCAAATTTCATCATTTGGAGGTGCTTCCTTAACATTGTGAGCTGTTGAGTTGAGTCAAGAATTGACATCACAGCACTCGGGGCATGCCCATGCATGCTCCGTCCTCATCTTCAGCAGCCAGCACAGAGTTCCAATACTGATGGTCCCGGTCACAATCTGGTTAAGAGTCGGTCTTGCCTTTCCTCTGAGTGTAGTGAGCTGGCCAGACCCTGTGGTTACACCCAGGTGCCTCATTCTCTCCAGGCCATAATAATAATCTTTCTCTACAGATTCCATTGCTTGTTCCTAAAGGGCCTTGACCACATCTGCCCTGTCATGTATCAATTCACCACCCAGTGGTACGGATCCAGCCAGTCTGTCTGCCTGTTCATTACCCACCACACCTGCATAGCCTGGAGAAAAGAAGCAAAGTATGGTCACTACTCGTGACCTTTCCAGTGAAGCTAGCTTCTTTTGTGAACTTTAAATAGCCTCCGAAACGTCTGTCTCTGAAAATGCCTTTATGCTTATCTGAAGATCCTTCTTGGTCTCAGGTACATCAGCAAGTACAGGTGGGTCTGGACAGTTTAGCAACTCCTGGAAATGTTCTTTCCTTTGGTGCAGTTTTCCTTTCTCTTCTTTAATCATCTTTCCATTCTTTAATTTTAGAAGCAAAGTTTGGAGGGATAGAACATTTCCCTGCCCTTTTATTGATTTTGTTGAGAATATGTTGCTGTCCTGGCTATTCACTGCTTACTCTGCTCCTGTTACTAGCTTTTCCATAGTGGTAAATTTATCTGTTTTGCTCCTGCTTTAACCTCAATATTTATTTGTTCATATTCTGTAGGATGTGGGTGATTTTGCATTTAACATTTATCTTTAAATTTCGTTCTGTTGTGCAGTTTTTCTCCCACATTGTTTTGGAAATTCAGTCCTCTTTCTTTGGCAGCCTATGTCCTAATATTTTCTCCCCTGCTAATCTAACTGTTTCATGAGGCAATAATTGTAACAGACTCCATGAACATACTTTAGAAAATAGCAACAGGCTGTATATGCTCTGAATGGAAGCATTTGAAAATCCCTCTGGCTGCTGCATCTGAGGACTGAGCACACCTGGGGATGTCCAGTTTGCAGTGACATCATGTGATAACATAACCGTTTAACCCTACCAGACCTGAGGCCCTGAACCTAACTGCCCTCTATACCTGAGCTCCTGGGCATCAACACGAAAAAACCAACATGATATCAGTTGTATGCAAACGAGTGTTTAGAAATAGAATAAGATGAAACTTGGAGACATTGTAGAAAATAGGCTCCCCTTTTATATATCGCTAATATTCCACCTTTGTGTGCCAAGCCACCCATCAGGATGAGCCTTGTTTCATAAAGTGAGCACTAGATGTTGCTGTTTGAGGGACACACCCCATTCTCTTAATATCGATCTATTTCTAGATTTATAATTTTCAAAATTTTCATCATCATTCGAGCTCTCACTGACTGTGTCACTTCAACTAAGAACATATTCTTTATAAAATTATGACCCTGCAGAGTCTTAATAAACCAAAGCATCGATCACCTGTTGGACTGTGAAAAGCCTAGACCTACTTTACTTTCCTGTTGAAGTGCTTGGTTCATCAGCCGCTCGTTTCATTGTGATTTTTTTCACGTAAAACAACACAAATTTTATCCAAACACTTGCGGGCATATGTCTGAAATGACTATCCACGAGGTTTGATTATGATTGGCTAGTTAATTTTAGTTTGTGACGCAGTGTTTTCATGTAGTACGCAAATTCCTGACATTGAGGGACAGCGATTTAGCGGCAGATTAGAAAATTCCAGTAATAGCGGCCAGCGGTCTGGTAGAGTTAAGGAAATTAGTCGATAACCATTTCTGTTTCTTCTTGTAAAAATGCTGAATCTGTTTTTGAGTTCTGTGCTAACTTGCTGTTTGATTTGAGCATCCTACAGTTTTGCTACATCATACTGCTGCTGCTTTCATTCTCCTAGTTTAGCTTTTCTCAATTTTAGTGTGAGTTTTCCAGAGAGTAAATTGTGATTGCTTCCTGTATTAGCTGATCTGGTAATCATTGCAGAGAATGTTTCCATTTTTCATTTTTTTTTTAAATGAAAATGACTGGTCTGGTTTTCTTTGAGTCTCTCCGGAGATTTTACTAACACTTGACCCCCACCCCATTCCCTTTGCAACTTTATCTGCCATACATCCACCTTGTCAGTTGTATGGTGTACTTGCCAAAATGGCAGACTTGGGAATTAAGATCGGCACATCAAAAAACGAGACGCACACCAGACACGCCAGAAGACTTGTCAATCAACATAGAACTGGTACTATTAGCCATCGGACGTTGGGGTTTATACTGAGGGGAGGATCTGAGCACCTATGGACATGTCCGGAGTGCAATGAGGATAACCCAACTAACTAACTAACTGACTGACTGACTGACTGACTGACTGACTGACTGACTGACTGACTGACTGACTGACTGACTGACTGACTGACTGACTGACTGACTGACTGACTAACCAACTAACTAACCAACTAACTTGTATGTGTGCCTTTGATTTGTTTCAGAATCTCTCCGAGTGGATTATTGATAAAGAGGAAGTGGAGATTGTTGATCTCATCTTGAAAATAAAAGAAAAGCTTGTAAGTCAGTGCTTGTATTCATATTTTATTATTATTAACCAATAAACCATAATAAATTAAAAGGGTTCTCCATGGACTTGTCGTTTTGAGGAGAGCGGATCACCACGTGTCCATTGTTGTTTCAGACCACTTGTCCATTGTGCACCAGAATCAGTTTGGTTGAACTCTGGCCAGTAAGAAGCAGGGTACTCATTTTATGTAGGTTATTGAAATTCCACTTTTGCAGGCTGACTCCTTGTGGCTTCTAAAGGCACATCATGTGATTAACTCTTTGAGTCCCAGGGGGTTTAGCATCAGAGGCCCAAGAGGTAGTCAAGAGAGATGAAAAATCTGCGCATCTTGCGTTCATTGGGCTTCTAGGTGTGGGAACCTATGAACATATGATGCGTTCCTTGGGACTCAGAGAGTTAAAGAGAGTCTCAATAAACGGAAGTGAGTAGGATGTAAGGATTCCATTGGTGAGCCCAGTACCAGAGTACTTGTCTATTGGCTCTGCAGTTATGAAAGCTTCTTTGAGTAGTGCGGAATGCTTATGTTCTGCTTCTGCTTTATCTTGAGGGTTGACCAGCTCTGGACTGGCCTGATGGAGGGGGTGGGCGGCAACTACCTGGGAACTAGAAAACAAACATGATGCCATGACAGTGAGACTGCAGTTTCTTACGAGACTAACCAGGAAGACTAACCTAGGCAACGAATGCCTGCAGAAGTCAGATGTGCTGGCCGAAAGGCACATTTATTGCAGCCATATGGTAAATGGACGCAGCACATTTACGTCTTTGGTTGAACGCAGACGAAAAAGAGAAAGAACTCTGGCCACATTGTAAACAAATATAGCCCATTTCTGAATTTGGATTGACGTGAATGCCTTCTTTAATCAGATTTACAAGCCCGGCTCTCTAGTGTAGTTGGCTAAACCATTGCGCAGAGACCGGGTGACGAACTCCTTGTGGTCCCGGTTCAGTCCTGGGGATAGGCAGGAAAGCCACATTTTCTCCCAGATTTACGGTATTTACAATGGAATCAAGGCCGAAAGGTTGCGATATCCATAATACCGAGCCTAAGGGTTAACAACTCATAGCTTCTGGATACTAAAACAAACAAACAAACAATTAGATTTACAACACACAAATGTTGTTTGACATAGACCTTTGTTTCATTTTCTTTTATGTTTATTTTTCTGTTACCTTAAGTTGATTCAAGAACCGACATCACAGCACTCAGGGCATTCCCATAAGTGCTTCATCCCCATCTTGAGCAGCTAGTGTAGAGTTCCGATACTAATGGTGCCAGTAGCATTCTGATTAAATGTCCATCTTGCCTTTCCTCTGCCTCGAGCACAGGCCAGAACTCCTCGTCACACCCCGGTGCATCAGTCTCACCAGACTGTGGTGATCCATCTGCTCCTCCGTACTGTACACACTCTCCCTCAAGGCACTAACCACGTCTGCCTTATGCATCAGTATTCTACCAAGTTGTATAGAGCCAGCCAGTCTGTGCGACTGTTCATTTCCCAACACACCAGAGAACAAATCTAGACAATACTCCTCAATTGGGTCCTCTGCAGTGAAGCATGCCACTCTGCAGGAAGCATGCCTGTCCTGACTTTACACAGCATTCTTTCTGTTACCTTTTGTTTTCCTACATATGGCTAACTTCCCTGTTTGCATCTTTTATCATTCTCCTCCACCACACTCAATATTAGAATGGTTTCCAGATTTTATTTAGATTCTGCTATCAAACCTGTCACAGGCTGACCTCAGAGTATTTAAATTTTGTCCTCCAAGATGATTGATGTTTCTAAGTATTGTCTGTGACAAAGGTGCTAAACATAATTAAAACCAATTGGTTTGTTCCCCCCTCCCTCCCCCTTTCTGTTTCCTGTGTCTGTTTCCTCCCTCCATCTCTTTTTTTTCTCTCCATTTTTCTATTTCTCCCTCCCTCCCCCTCCTCTTTTTCATAATTCTTTGTCATCACAAAATGCTTAAATAAATCTCTGTTTCTCTGTCATCTCTGTTCCGGCCCAGTATGGAGGACTAGGTATTGCAGAATGTTTAGCTTTGAAGTTATTTTTGTTTCTGACAGCAGTTAGGTTGAAAACTCTCCCCTCACTCTCTTTCCTTCTGTTTGTCTTTCTCTCTCTCTGTCTCTGTGTACTCTCTCATGCTGCTCTCTCCTCCTCTCTGTCTCTGTGTACTCTCTCATGCTGCTCTCTCCCCTCTCTGTCTCTGTGTACTCTCTCATGCTGCTCTCTCCCCCTCTCTGTCTCTGTGTACTCTCTCATGCTGCTCTCTCCCCCTCTCTGTCTCTGTGTACTCTCTCATACTGCTCTCTCCCCCTCGCTGTCTCTCTTTTTATCTCTCCTTCTTTCAAAAAATGAATATAACATGCTTTATTGATAAAGTAAAACTGCTGTGTGAAAGACAGGTGTTTGGAAGGGCCGAATGTTAGATGGGCCTGCTATGTCCAATATGTGACCCTTTGAAAAAAAAAAAAGAGTTTGTTCGTTCGTTCTCTATATCTGTCTCTCTATCTCTGTCTCTCATCTCTTTCTCTCCTTCCCTCTCTCTCCTGTCTCTCTGTGTCTGTTTCTCTGTTGTCTCTCTCCCCCACTCTGTCTCTCACTGTGTCTCTTGTCTCTCTCATCTCTTTCCCTCCCTCCTCCTCTCTGTCTCTGTTTATATCTCTCAGTCTGTCTGTCTCTCACTCATACTTCAGTTTCATCACATAATGTTTTGCTTAATTAAATCTGTTGCTGTTTTCTACCCAGACTTTTGCTAGTCTCAACCATGGCATTGTTGGCAAGGAGAGTGTGTCACGTCTGCAGAAACAGTTGGAGGACATTGTCTCCACTTTACCAGAGGATCTGCAGACTGTGATCAAGACATGATTGTTGCCGGTGAAACATGTCAGCAGCCAGGTTCAGAAATAATACTGATCACAATGTTTGTGAAGAGGTTGCAACCTGACAGGGTCTACCTCAACACAGTCAGTGAAGAATGTTAACATACAGTCAGTGAAGAATGTTAACATACAGTCAGTGAAGAATGTTAACATACAGGCAGTGAAGAATGTTAACATATCTTGTGTTGATGATGATTGGAATACATCATCATCATCTCTTTATACTTTTATTTGTAAATGTCTCCAATACACCTGTGCATGTCAGTTAGAGGTGAAATTTGAGACAGCTGTCGCAAAATGGAAGGTATTGTTGATGACTGAATTTGTATCTTTTTAACTTTCTGTACACAAGAGATTATGTTACAATAATTTCTTTTATCCAGAATAGTTGATGCATAAAGTAATTAACATTTGCATAAGTCATTAAAATAATTCATTGGTATAGAAGAAGTTACAGTAACAGATGTGGGTGCATGTTACACTCTGCTGGGACAAGATGTAACAAATATACTGTGTTTGGACTAATCATTCCGGTTACAGCGAGTTGTTTAGTGCCAAAATGGTTAAAAAACTTGAGTGTGTTGTAAAGGATGGAGAAGTAGAGAGAAAATAGGATTTGTGCATTTTCTCCTACTTTGGTTCGCTTTCATGATTGTGAAGAAATCTTTTCTGGTTTTTTTGTTTTGTTAATATGAAGTTGTTTCTTCTGATATTGAAGATGAATGGTATGTTATTGTTTGTAATTTTAGAAGAAAAATTGTTATTCATCCTGTTATATTTTTTATTGTTTTAATGTTGAACTGAAATCATGCGTGTACTTAGTCATTTTTTTATAAATGTATTGGTGATATGTGTAGTGTCAGTTTCTGTATATAATAACACTGCTCATCTAAAGTCTTTTATGGTACTTACTTTTGTAACATGTTACAGTGTAACAGGCATTAATTGTTGTGTCATTCAGGCTTGCTGGTTACTGCCTGACAGTATGTTTTTACCATTTTGGTTTGTAGGAAATATGATGCTAGATCCATAGTTTTAAAGCATGTCAAGGACCATTTTAACACCTTTGGTTTGTAGGAAATAAGATGCTAGATCCATAGTTTTAAAGTAAGTCTAGGACCATTTTAACACCTTTGGTTTGTAGGAAATAAGATGCTAGATCCATAGTTTAAAAGTAAGTCTCGGACCATTTTAACACTTTTGGTTCATATAAAATATGATGCTAGATCCATAGTTTTAAAGTAAGTCAAGAACCATTTTAACACCTTTGGTTCATAGAAAATATGATGCTAGATCCATAGTTTTAAAGTAAGTCAAGGACCATTTTAACACCTTTGGTATGTAGGAAATAAGATGCTAGATCCATAAAGTAAGTCAAGGACCATTTTAACACCTTTGGTTTTTAGGAAATAGGATGCTAGATCCATAGTTTTAAAGTAAGTCTAGGACCATTTTAACACCTTTGGTTCATAGGAAATAGGATGCTAGATCCATAGTTTTAAAGTAAGTCAAGAACCATTTTAACATCTTTGGTTCATTGGAAATATGATGCTAGATCTATAGTTTTAAAGTAAGTCAAGAACCATTTTAACACCTTTGGTCGGTTGGAAAAAGGATGCTAGATCCATAGTTTTAAAGTAAATCATAGACCATTTTAACATCTTTGGTTCATAGATAATATGATGCTAGATCCTTAGTTTGAAAAGCCCATTAAGCACTTGATTGGTGTTGTGGTCGTGCTGGCCAATTTTACTTTTCAGTCATTTTTGTTGTTGCCAATTCCAGATCTGTAAAAATTTTTTAATCCAGTTTGATAGAGAAAAAGGGGGGCGGGGGGGGGGGGGGGGGGGGGGGGCCACAGTGGGTCTGTCTTTTTCATCCCACAATGAGGTCCCAGAAGTCATATTGGGATGATGAAGATTTGAACCCAAAAACTTGTAGCCTGGCAGTACCACTGTGCTAGCTCAGCTGTTATCAGTCTTTGTGATGTAACATAAACGATGTAATCATTGGTTGTAGAGGGAGACTGTGCAGTTGTATTTCAGGATCCTTGCCGGTGCTACAGAGTGTGTGCTGAGATTTGTCAGATTTAGGCTTGAGTCAGAAGTAGAACGGAGCACTTATGGGTTACCCCTTGTGCCAGGATGTTGATTCGTTGTTTAAACCAAACCAAACCTTTGTTTACCCTTTTAATAGTGTGATTTAGTCACTGGCTAAGAGGGAGTTTATCTTACTCTAAATGGGGAGGGGGGGGGGGGGTCTGGTATAAGTAATGGAGTGGGTGAATTTTCACATAAGAAAAACAAAGGTGGTGTACTCCACCCTGAACAGTGGGTAGTGGATAAGACGTTTTGCCTTCACAGACAGGTGCTAAAATGAAAGATCACCAGCCAGCATGCACACTGTGTAGATGTCAGCTCAGAAGTGGTGAGGCCAGACAAGAGCACGTTGCAGGAAGCCAGAGAAGGAAAATGAACCATCACAGAGTGAGTGTGTGACATCAACTGCTGCATGCTGGGGGATATTGTAATGCTGCTGGGGTGTCTGTGGATTAACTACCTCCCCTGAACCAGTTCTAAAAGAAATATGGGTTGTGTTTCTGCCTTCCTCTTTAACACGTAGCTAATGTGTGGTTCACAGTGTGCTCATTCCCCGCCACCAGATTGCCTGCTGGTTTCGCTGAGCTCTTCATGGCTCTAAGCATGAGTAGTTGGGGCAACTGGATCATCACGTCCTGAGTCCCTGTGCCTTCACGATAGTTTCCGGTATTCAGGGGGGTTAGCATACTTGTTTCCATTTCTAAGACTGTTCAACACACCTCCGGCTCCTTCCCTCCCACAGGGGGCAGTACGGTGTGGTGCACAGGGTTTATTATCAAGGTTTGCTCCTCTAGATACATTGTGTTTTGCCTGGGGATTTGTACCCCCAGTTACCAGGACTACCTCGGGGAGGCTGTGACTCTTCGCCGCGCACAATAGTCTTGCGTGAAGAGAGGTTATGCTAGGTCAAGAGGCTGACACCGCAATGGATGCTCCTTTCATGAACAGATATTCACTAGACCTAGGGTAAAGTAAGATAAAAAAAATTTTAAAGCCACTACCCACAACACCAACACTTCTTACCCCCTGCCTCTCGAGGCTCAGTCCCTGCTGGGCGATATAATGAGGAGAGAGTCTGAACACTTATTGACTAAATGGTTCATTGTGCAGATAAGAGAAACTGTTGACTGACTTAACCAGTTAACTGCATATTATCAGGCATTTCTTGTTTGAAGATGCGCTTGTAATGTGTCACTTGTCTCTTCACAATAATACAGAAGATTAGCCCTTTACCAGTACTGAACTTTATAGTCAGACAACAAATCTTTTAGTTTGGCCATGTAACAAGATTGGCATAGTGATTAGTGATTAGAAAGGATTATCATCACAGCATTCCGGACAGATCCATAGGTGCTCCGATCCCCTCAAAAGCTCCACAAGTGTAAAACGACTGATCACGCCTGTTCTGTGTGGGTTAATGAAACGTCTTGTCCTTTTAGTGGAATGTTCATTTCTTGCAGCTCCAGGCTGCACCCCCATGTCCATCAGTCTAGACAGGGATAGGGAGTCATGTCTTTTGGCGTGCTCCTCAGTACGGTAATATTGGCATTAGACAGGCCACCACTGAGAGCAATGTTATACAGATACAGCGGTAACAGAACCAGAGGTCGACCACGCAGAAGACAGGCAGCAGAAATATCCAAGACACTGCAAAAGTACTTAATAGGAAGCAAACAGAAGGGTCATTCCAGAGATCTCTCTCTCTGCCATGATTATTCCAGGAGTAGAGAAAAGAAGGCGGCGGTTGGGGGAAGAATAGATCCATTGCTGCTTACATGCTTTTAAGCATGTAGTAAAAGATGAATAATCAAGGATTTTCTTAAATTGGATGTGTTGGGTCAAAAAGTAAAGATATCTCAGCCTAGCTGTAAACCATAACACTGTGTGCCTGTGTAAGAGCTAACACAGAAGAACTTGCCTGTTTTAACAGCAGATTTAAGAAGATGAAAAACAAATGATACATAAATGTTGTAAATAATTGTACAAATTGTAAAAATCTGTTTTGTGTTTTGAATTACCAGATTATACTCATTTTTGTTGTATATTCAGTGTGAAAACTAAAACGATCTTTTAAATGCAGCATTGAAAATGAAATGGCACTTGTCATTAGTGTTCAGTTTGTGCTGTTTGGACAAAATAGCACAAAATGACGCAAAATGTCATTGATATTTAATTTGTTATGTTTGTGCTGTATACACAATGTTTAACAAATACTTTTGTTAAGTAAAATAAGGGGTCATTTTCACACTGTTAGCACGGCGTATTAGACCTGTATTTGTATAGACCAATCAAGATAATGTAGTCATGATCATATCATGCCACCTGCCTTTGCTTCCCCAGACATTACCTGGTACACATTTTAGAACACATGAGGAATGTTGGTAAAATTGATGAAATTCATCTTCTTCTTCATGCTTCCATGCCCTTCAGGTGCTCTTCCTTTCATTCATATCTCTCTCTCTCTCTCTCTCTCTCTCTCTCTCTCTCTCTCTCTCTCTGTGTGTGCTTCTTCCTCTTTGACACTCAACACTCAGGAAAAGGATGAGACGGCTACTGGTGCCATTGGAATTAGAACTCTTTGCTTGCCGCTGAAGATGGGAACTGAGCACTTATGGGAGTGTCCGAAGTGTTATGATGTTGATTTTTAATTCAGCATTCAACATTGGAGAAAAACCGTTTCTCAAAATATTATACTCAAGGTGGAGTTCAGATTGATGCACTTTTTTAAGCGGTAGGTGTAGCTTTGAACTGTTCCAGCCTTTTGGTAAACTTGCATTTTAATTTTTCTGACTGGCTGAATCCTTGCATATCTTTTGTAACTGGCTAAATATTTTGGTTTAGATACTGAGCTTGACATTGTAACTTTCTTACAGGAGCAGTCACTAGAAGTGTCTTGCCATCTGGTGCATAGGAGAACTGAGCATGTTTGAGAATAAGTTTTGGCATTGATTTTTTTTTTTTTTTTTTGCAAGAACATAACATAATATTTTTGGGATATCAGGGTAAATTAAAAGTTTTTGTTTTCTAATTTTTTTTAATATTTGAAACCTTTTGTGCCTTTTATATGTAGATTACATTTACTAAGCACAAACAGATAAGATTCTAACTTGAAACAGGATAATTGATTTATCTTCATTGGAAATTTATGATAATGGATTTATCATCATTGGACATTTATGATAATGGATTTATCTCATTAGACATTTATGCTAATTGATTTATCACCATTGGACATTTATGATAATGGATTTATCTCATTAGACATTTATGCTAATTGATTTATCACCATTGGACATTTATGATAATGGATTTTTCATCATTGGACATTTATGATAATTGATTTATCATCATTAAATATTATGATAATTGATTTATCATCATTAAATATTATGGTAATTGATTTATCATCATTAAATATTATGATAATTGATTTATCATCATTAAACACTTATAATAATTGATTTATTTCCATTATAAATTTATGTCAGCATGTGCTGAGGCGACTGCTCTCCAGAGTTATGTTCAGAAACTTCCTGCTTTCAGTAAAATATTGCAGATAGTTATTCCAGGCACTAAAATATATGAAGAGTATATTCAGAACAGAAAGCATATATACATATTTTTTTAAATTATCACAGTGAAAAGGTAACTTAGGACATTTTGTACATTTGAAAAAATCTTTAAAAGCAAAAAATTATTTTGTTGTGATTATGTATTGCTGCATTGATGAGTGCCGTATTTTTGTACAAGGTAATGTCTGTTAGCACTGTGCTGTTGTTAATTATAAATATGTTAATACTGTATTACATGTACAGGCCATTATGTTGCTGACTGTATGAGTGCAGCATTGATGTCTTTAGGGTGACACCTCTAAGGGCTGTGTTGTGATTATAAATATGTTTGTATTTTTGTATATGTTCATGCCAATATATTGCTGACTGTATGGGTGCAGTATTGATCTGCACAGGGTGCATGATGTAATTATAAATATGTTTATATTGTAAATGTTGGTACCAGTATATTGCTGTCTGTAGCATCAATATACGTACAAGGGAATGCCTCTTAGTACTGTGTAGCGATTAATAAATATGTTCTTCAGTATTATACCTTTGTTCTTTTAAGTTTGTTCTAACACAATAATGCTTCTTTTAGTCATATACTATTCTAGTCAGATGCTATTTGTTAGTAATCTGAATGTTTTTAGAGTAAGCACTTGTGGTAAATATAAACTTGTCTATTAGAAGCTGCCATAATGTGATAGTTAGAATCTTTCTGTAAATATTATTTTTTTGGTGTACATAACAATTAAGAAATTCTGGTCCTATCTGGATGGTTAGAATCTGTGTGTAAATAAATGTTATTGTTATGTTTGTAGTCCCCAAAAACATGAACACATTACTGGTACTGTACTTGTGAAATGTCGGCGTCTGTGGCTGAGGCGTTGTGAACGCGCTTCACAATGCTGTGGTGCCGGGTTCGATCCTAGCTGCAGACAGTTTGTATTGCGTTGGGTTTGACTGTGGTACCGAGAGCCGACCGTCTAGAAAGCAATGGCAAACTACTGGATGTAAATTTGCCTAGAAAAACCCCAACAGCCAAAATATGCTGGTGTTTGTTCTGCAACGTCCTGTAAAGGATACACAACTAACAGGTTGTACGAAATTTTATTGACATTACAGGGAAAAGATGTGTTCTACGTACAGTTCACAGTATTGCTGTGTACACTGATACCTTTAATTTTGTTCTTGATTGATTTACCTGTCTCTCATGGCAGATTGTAGTAGTAGTACGGTTGGCCCTGTGTTTACTGAGCTGTTGATTATCTTAAGGTTTTTTTTTCTTTCAAATTCTTTTGCCAGGGTCATTAAAATTAATGAGGTTATATTTAAAAAACTGCAACTTGTGATGGTGAAAGTGCAGTTACATTATTGTGTGAACAAAGAAGACATAAACATTAGATTACACAATTTATTGCTTGGCATATTTCGCTGTATCTCGTCATGTGCATAGAACTAGTGCTGATATATGCCAAATCTTAATTGTATTTACCAATTTATATGCACCTGTAATGCTGCCTATGTGGGCAGAACTGATCGACAGCTGGAGGAACGGGTCGCTAAACATATCCCACTATGGGTAGTCAAAGCAGTGCAAAACACTAAGAACAATAGCAAAATGAATCATGTGACTGGTGGAAAAATCCCCCCATTCAGCCATTGCATGCCATATTTTGAATTCTGGGCACATTGTAAACAAGGAGGATTCATTTCAAATTATTTACACTTCAACCAACTGTAAATTATTGAGATTTGTGGAAGCAGCCAGTTTAGTCCAGAATTATGCATACAGAAGGACATGGTCTTCACCTTGCATTTACCCCGATGAAACAGACAGTTTTTGAATGTAGTCAATTCTGTGCTTCATTTCGAAGGATTCATTAAATTGCTTCATTTTAATCAATTGTTACTGTGATATGCACCTGATGAGATATAGGTAGTATGTCAGGCAATAAATTGTGCATCTATCTGTTGTTTGTGTCTTCTTTGTTCAAATTCACAGCTGGGAAACATGGCTTTGAAATTGTTATGTATTGTTCTCTGTGTGGGTTCCATGTCCCCATTTTGTGAACAGAAAGAATAGACGGACTCCCTCTGCCTTTTCTTTGTTTTGTAACTTGTCAGTGTTCTCTGCACACATGATTTCTTATCCCTCACTCTATTCACTGAGTCTCACCTCACTGTTTCTGCTACTCCAAGTATAGAGCCTAGTGAAATGCTCAGTTCTTTATTATTATCCTACCGCAGATGATGTCACAGGACAGTCCAACATTTTAGAGGGTGGTGTTGTTGTTGTTATCGATCCAGCGGCGCATGAGCTTTCGCCCTTTGGCCCAATGCCATGTAGTGACATATTCATGGCATTGTGGTGCTGGGGTGTCTGTGGATTACCTACCTCCCCGGGCAGCAGCCAAAAATGCCCTGTACCAGTTCTAAAGGAAATATGGGTTGTGTTTCTGCCTTTTCCTTTAACACGTAGCTAAGGTGGGGCTCACAGTGTGCTCATTCCCCGCCACCAGATTGCCTGCAGGTTTCGCTGAGCTCTTCATGGCTCTAAGCATGGCCTAAGCATGAGTAGTTGGGGCAACTGGATCGTCACGTCCTGAGTCCCTGTGCCTTCACGATAGTTTCCGGTATTCAGGGGGGTTAGCATACTTGTTTCCATTCCTAAGACTGTTCAGCACACCTCTGGCTCCTTCCCTCCCACAGGGGGCAGTACGGTGTGGTGCACCGGGTTTATTATCGAGGTTTGCTCCTCTAGATCCATTGTGTTTTGCCTGGGGATTTGCACCCCCAGTTACCAGGGCTACCTCGGGGAGGCTGTGACTCTTCGCCACGCACAATGGTCTTGAGGTAAGAGAGGTTTTGCTAGGTCAAGAGGCTGACACCACAATGGACGCTCCTTTCGTGAACAAATATTCACTAGACCTAGGGTGAAGTAAGGGGGGGAACCCACTACCCACAACACCAACACTTCTTACCCCCTGCCTCTCGAGGCTCAGTCCCTAAGAGGGTGGTAAGACTGGGTTTCTCGGCTTTCTGATGCTTTTAACGACCCAAAAACATCTAGAACTGGCCTTCACCCCAACTCACCTACGTCCCACGAGAAAGTGCAGCCTAGGTCCCACGACTGCATGCAGCCTATCTACCACCCCCTGAAATATTAGACTCTCCTGTGACCTGTGGATTTCCCCTGTTTGGGGTAGGATAGAAATAAAGCACCAAATGCTCTAACTATGTGTATTCCATTCATACTGGTTTTCTCTCTCTGTCTTTTCTTTCTCTACATCATCTCCTCTGCTCTGTGGGTACTGTCTGCTCCCATTGTCTCTATTTTTCTTGTTTTTGTAAAGTCAGGCTTACTTGCCGTTTGTAAATGTATGTACATATGTGTGTGTGTGTGTGTGTGTGTGTGTGTGTCTTCTCTCTCTCTCTTTATCCCCCTCCCACTTCTCTCTCTCTCTCTCTCTCCCTCTCTCCCCTCTCTCTCTTCTCTCTCTCTCTATCACTTCCCACCCCTGACTACACACCCACTTCCCATATAATTTTAAAGATATCATCTTTTGTACTATCATGGTGAGTCCCATTCACATGTTTTATACATACAAGCCTCCCTGTGCTCATCTCTCCCCCCCCCCCCCCCCCCCCCCCCCCGCTCGCTCCCTCCCAACCTCTCTCTCTCTCTCTCTCTCTCTCTCTCTCTCTCTCTCTCTCTCTCTCTCACACAGTATGTCTGTCACTTCCCACTTCTGACCAAACACCCACTTCCCATATAATTTAACAAATATAATCTTCTGTACTATCCTGGTAAGTCCCATGTACATGTTTTATACGTACAAGTCTCCCTGTACTACTGATGCTTGGTAATCTTTGTTTACTATTGAATATAATCAGAATGGCTGTGGGATATTGTCGGTTTTTGAAACGTTTTTATTTTGCATTGTGTGCACACGTTTCTGTGTCTACTGACTGTTTCATCAACATATCAATGTACATGAACATAATCTGCCAGTCCTGAATGAAATGAAATGTATTTTTCACCATGCAGTATTTCATTACTGCTTATAAACATTTCTTCTTGCTGATACATTTATTATATTTGTTAGTCCACTTTACATATTTTGATGTTAAACTGTTTTGCTGTGTTTGAAGGCAGAAACAGGCATGTCTTGTTGACTGGCGGTATGCAATGGTCGGCAGTACTGGCACCTTTTGTTTAGGGGGGGGGGGGGGGGGCATCATTTTTTTTGGGTCATTACTACTATACTGGACTATCTCTCAGTCCTTAAGAAAAAGAATAGGGGCTTTTGAGCTGAAATGCTATAGAAAGATTCTCAAAATATCTTGGACAAAGAAGAGGAGAAATACTGACATCTTGAAAGATCTGAACATCAAGGACACTTTGTGGTGAATGCCACACAATTTCTCTGAGACACATATGGAGAGGGAGAGAAAAGGGTATCAGTGCAGTTTTAGCAGGGTTGGCATATTTTGATCTTCCAAAATGAGGATATTTCTTATAACATTAAATTCCGTTCAAATTGTATTTCATGATTTGAGAGTACATTTCTCTACTCCTACAGTTTTCAGTATCATCACAGTGTTATTTTTCTCTTGGCTTGTAACATTTAAGACAAATCTGAAAGTGTCACACATTTTTGCAGACGCTCAGATTTACTCGTAAAATAAGGATTTGTCCACAGAAAGGATGATGTGCGGCAACCCTAGTCTAATGAAGTAATAGATAGAATACTGAGATAAATACAGAGGTTTTTGAGAAATTAGGAATAAAAAGTAAGTTGCTGAAATAAATAAAAAGGAGACTGTATTAAACAAATTTAATCACATTAAAAGACATACTGGTTTAAAAACCCATACTGGAAGGACAAGTTTAAGGCAAGATGTAGACAATGCTACAAGTGGGAGGACAACATCAAGGTATAGTCTTGCGGTAGTCTGAGGTAATGTACCTACCACCAAGACAAGAGACAGAGCATGTTGAAGATCCGTTGCAGCCAACTGTCATTGCGGAGATTGTGCCTCATTGACTGAGATAGCAGGAGGTTGGTATTTTGGCCATCTGCTTAATGGTTCATCATTGTAGTTTCATAATCCTGCATGTTGTTGGGTCAACAGTTGCTGGTGACTCAGTAATCAGTACCCTCTGCTATGTTAGTCGGATGTAATGGACTTGAAGCTTGTATGTCTGAGGCCTGTCCTTCAGCCAGATTCTAAAATCCAAGCTATTCTTGCTCTGCCTCTTCTCCTCTTTCCCCCTTCAGAGCTCTATAGTTTCATTTTGGAGAGATGGGTAGATCTTGTTACTTGTCCTTACCATTGAAATGTAGGTGTTTTTCTTTTCACTGTTAAAAAAGGCTCACAGTTGCCGTGTGTGTGTTTAGTGATTGTGGAATCAAAATAAGGTATCTAGTTTACATAAGGGAGAGAGAAAGTTGTTAGTAACCCGTATCAGGGAAAGATTTGCACAGGGAAACAAGTATGGATAATACGAGGCATAGGGTTCAGGTACTAAGGCTAAATAGTAATGAATGTGTGCACCTTGGTTAAGTTACAGCGGCTGAATTCTGATGTGTGGGGATCAGGTACTAAGGCTAAATAGTAATGAATGTGTGCACCTTGGTTAAGTTACAGCGGCTGAATTCTGATGTGTGGGGATCTGGGTCAAGTTATAGTGGCTGAATGGTAATATATGTATACATGGTTCAAGTTACAGTCGCTGAATTGTAACATGCTTGCACCTTAGTTAAGTTACAGAAGCTGGATTGTATGTAATTTTGAACATATATGGGAGCAACTCATGCAAGAATAATTGAACGTAGACTGTATGCACATAGAAATGTATCTATCTCACATGGATAATAGATGATTAAGAAAGTAATCATTTATTAGAAAAGCTAGTATTTGCAACTAACAGAAACAGCTAAGTCCTGATGTATTGTCTGTTAGCAGCAATGGAAATGTTTGATTTATTTCAGTAATTTTTGTCTTTATCTATCTTTATGGAACATTGGCCCTAAATTAACTCTTACTAAGTTTTCTATCTTTGGCCACCTCCTACAGCTTCCTATATATCCTCCCCACATTCTTCTTTTTCTCTGTTTGTTTTTAGGTCACTCTTATCTCTTTTACCCTGTTGGTTCTAATGTCAGGACTTTATAGATTTACTTCTTCTTCATCGGCTGTAATCTCCATCAGAAGGTTGTGGTTGTTCATCCACTTCTGGACTCTAGTCCTGTTCCAGACAGTGACTGTGGACATGCACATTTGTTTCACAGAATTGGCTCATTTGCATGCAGACTATTGGTTCCTTGCCTCTAAGGCAGATGTGCTCTGACTTTGACGGAAGCTCTCAATTAGTCGACTTTTGAATGTTGAATTAAGAATCAACATCCCGGCACTCAAAACACTCCCACAAGTGCTCCGTTCCTATCTTTAGCAGCAAGTGAAGAGTTCCTGTTCCCATGGCACCATTAACCGTGACATGCTTTTGGGTAAGCAGTGGGTCTGTTCTTGTTTTCCCTCTAGTAGGGCCCCAGAACCATACGGGGAATAGGTAGAGTGTTATCAGGTTTTCTCAGTGTGTGTGCTATCCAGCTCAACATTAGGGATTCTGCCATACGATACCAGTTCTTTCCTAGGTCACTACAGTCGTATATATGAGCAAGTCTATAAAGAGCTTGATATGAGTTGGTTGAGGGCCTCATCTTCATCATCATTCAACAGGCCCTTTACAAAACGTGGGGCACCCTTATGTCTCTTTATCTCGCGCCAGTTGTCCAGGCCTATGTACTTTTGTAGCCAATGCCTCTTCAGTGTCTTGTATCCACATCCACAGAGGTCTGCCTCTGCCTCATTTTCTTGAAAAAGGAATATACTGCATAAAATGGCAGAAGAGGTTTTGGGTACCGTGTCCTTACCCACATGGGACTGTGGGTTACATTAGGCTGGTGTGGCCATTACAAGAGCCCTAAATATAACTTCTTTGGAGGTTGAAGAAGAAAGATGGGCTTGCCATGTTGGTCTGCCATCAGCATTGAGATTCTTGAGTCTCACGATATCAGACCTTCAGGTTCTATTGATCTACCATCAGCATTGAGATTCTTGAGTCTCACGATGTCAGACCTTTAGGTTCTATTGATGTGCTATCAGCATTGAGATTCTTGAGTCTCACGATGTCAGACCTTTAGGTTCTATTGATGTGCTATCAGCATTGAGATTCTTGAGTCTCACGATGTCAGACCTTTAGGTTCTATTGATGTGCTATCAGCATTGAGATTCTTGAGTCTCACGATGTCAGACCTTTAGGTTCTTTTGATGTGCTATCAGCATTGAGATTCTTGAGTCTCACGATGTCAGACCTTTAGGTTCTATTGATGTGCTATCAGCATTGAGATTCTTGAGTCTCACGATGTCAGACCTTTAGGTTCTATTGATGTGCTATCAGCATTGAGATTCTTGAGTCTCACGATATCAGACCTTCAGGTTCTATTGATGTGCTATCAGCATTGAGATTCTTGAGTCTCACGATGTCAGACCTTCAGGTTCTATTGATGTGCTATCAGCATTGAGATTCTTGAGTCTCACGATGTCAGACCTTTAGGTTCTATTGATGTGCTATCAGCATTGAGATTCTTGAGTCTCACGATGTCAGACCTTTAGGTTCTATTGATGTGCTATCAGCATTGAGATTCTTGAGTCTCACGATGTCAGACCTTCAGGTTTTATTGATGTGCTGTCCAGATTTAAGGTCTTTTGATCTGAGGTGTCAGACTTTCAAAGTAGCAGCCCGGAGAGGATAGATGGCATACATGAACACACTCAGTAACATGAACAACAAGTTTCAGATGGTGTACTAATACTTTATTGTCATCTTCATATGGATGCCGGGTGTGTGTGTGCGTGTATTTGTGTGCTAGTCAATCAAATATATGATTTCAAAATGTGTACATAATGTAAGTAGATATTGATTGCTGCTCAACCCCCATGTGGGTTCCGGGGCCTCATTGTGGGTTCCGGGGCCCCATTGTGGGAAAAACAAGAAAAGACCCACTGCCATCTCCAGCAAGCATGTTGTAAGAGTCGATTAATTGGGGGTATCCTTCTAAATCGGATTGCATCTGCCTGAGATGCAAGGAACCAACAGTCTGCATACAAATAAGTCATATCTGTAAAATGGATAAACACGCAACAATCAGGTTCTGGAACAATTCTAAAGTCCAGAGGTGGACAAACAACAAGAACTTTCTGCAAGAGTTAACAGTCAGTGAACGCGAAAAAGAAGAAGTCAAAGAACAGTCTGAAAATATGTACCCTGTGTGCACTGCTTCTCATTCTTCTTTCACGTGCACCACATTTTAAATATGAGTTTTTATGACATCCCCACCATCTCCACTTGCAGTCCTCAAGTTTGTGACTTTTCAGTTTTTCAATTGGTTTCCATTTTTGTTACACCATCCCTTAGGTATATGGCGGCACTCTTTCACAGGTTAAGAACCTCTGTTTTAATGAGGCAGGTATTATATTGAGACAGATATTTCAATGTGCATCATGTTCAGCGAATGGTACAGAATTACATGAAATAGTTTTACAATGGCTTGAATCATTACAGAAGTCCACTGTTCGTGAAGTCACCTTTATTTTTGTTCCGGGACACGCAGGCGTCGATGGAAATGAAAAAGCTGACAGGTTGGCTGGATCCGCTATTACTACCGACGGTCAGCCTATGGATCATGCTGATATTATCAATGCCCTCAGAGAAATGGGAAGGATAGAGGACTTTGGTGGCAGTGAATCCACATCACTCGCCAGAATGGCAGACTTGGGAATTAAGATCGGCACAGCAAAAAACGAGACGCACACCAGCTACGCCAGAAGACTTGTTAATCAACATAGAACTGGTACTATTAGCCATCGGACGTTGAAGTTCATACTGAGGGGAGGATCTGAGCACCTATGGACATGTCCGGAGTGCAATGAGGATAACCCAGCTAACTAACTAACTAACTAACTAACTAAGTTTTACAAGGACAGTCTGAAAACCATTAACACATGGGTTTTTTGGGTTGGGGGTGGGGGTGTAATTTTTTTCACTATAAGTCATTATCACTTTGTCTTCTCAGTGTTGTGTATTTTTACTGTTCTGTATATTGTTAACCAAACCATTGTGACAAATCTGTACATTGTGAACTACATCCATGGTTTCAGATGATGCATGTTACATACTAAACAGGGTTGTTATTTCATAATTTCTATGTTATAGTTTTTGTTATTTACTCTGCTGCAGTTTCTGCTCAGAAATTAATGTGTGGTGACTGTGTGTATTCTGTGAGGCTTATTTACTTTGTTGGCTTACTGCTTTTGTTAAATGTAATACTTATTTTGTACATTGTGTTGTTTATTTATAAACCTTGTTCCAGGTTTTGATGAAGTTAGATTGACAAAATTTTGTAAAGCACATATTTTTTCCCAGGGTTATTCATTTTTACTTCCTCTTTTACCGCTTCAGAAATTATCTTACCAAATATATATTTTTAAAATCTTGCCCAGGGTTGATCTGTGAAAGCTACTAAACAAAGAAAATGCCCCCCCCCCCCCCCCCCCCCCCCCCCCAGCTATAACTGAAAAGGTGAGGCAGCATTTGCCTTGTTTGACATAGAAATGAACTTCTCTGTGTGGGGTTCCGGGGCCCTATTGTGGGCGGGGAAACTAGAATAGACGCACTGCCTTCAAGCAGGGCAACAAGCAAGTCGTAGGAGTTGACTAATTAAGAGCTTCCTTCAAAGTCAGAGTGCATCTGCTTACAGCGGGTGAACAAAGAAGAAATGAACTTATGTTTCTATGAGGTCACTAAATCTTCTGGTTTCCACTCAAGACAGCCCAAGATCTGCAAATTGAACTTTAATTTTCCTCTTTGCTTTGAACACACAGGCAGTGATGCACTGGGCATTTCTTCTTCTTCTTCTGCATGTTCACCATCTGTAAACTACGTCGGAAAATTCTGGTTGTTCATCCACTTCTGAACTTTTGTCCTGTTCAAGAACCTGAGTGTTGTGTGCACATCCATTTTGCAGATTTTTACTTATTTAAGGATTGTTTTTTGCTTGCCTCTCAGACAGATGCACTCTGACTTTGAAGGAAGTCACTAGTTACAAACTGCTTGTTGGGGAGGCAGTCACTTTTTGTTTTCCCCCACTATGAGGCCCCAAACTCACATGGTGAGCATTGGGCATTTGATGCTAGACCAATCAGCACACAAAAAAGGATTGGTCAGCATTATGCCGACTGCCTTTACCTCCCCCAGAAAATTAACTGGTACCCATTTTGAGCTGGGTCAGTCTAGGAGCCCAAATCAGAAAAATCCAACAGTAGGGATTCAAACTCGAGAACTTTGGCCTGCCAGGCAAGCATCTAGCCACTAGGCTACCGCGGCTCCCACACATGGTTCGGAGCATGGGTGAATAAAAATTTCATTCTGAACTCTTTCAAAATGAGAAGGTTTCACAGGAGATTCCAAAGTGAAGCAATAACCACCACAAAAAAAGAGGCAATATACAAAGTGGTACTGACCATTTGGGAAAGCCAGATTTCTTTAGTGTGTTCTGACCAGAAATTAACCACTACAGGTGCACATTATGCTGTGGAGGGAAATCAAGAAGTAGATTCATTAACACATCAGGTGTTGCTTCAGACTGAAAGAATTAATGTTACTGTCCGCTTTCATTTTGAGATGTCCTTTATTATCTGAAAACATGTTTCTGTAGTGTACATGAATACTTTGTAAATATTTGTACAGGGTGACAGAAATACTTAACATCATGCTGTGTACTTTTGTATTCAGTTTTTCTGTATGCGATATTGACCATTAAATGACTACCAGTAGGTGAAATAGTGAGATATCACTAGTTAGGTGCATAGCCAGATATCAGTAACTAATTAGGTGCATAGCGAGATCAGTAACTAATTAGGTGCATGGCGAGATATCAGTAACTAATTAGGTGCATGGCGAGATATCAGTAACTAATTAGGTGCATAGCGAGATATCAGTAACTAATTAGGTGAATAGTGAGATATCAGTAACTAATTAGGTGAATAGCGAGATATCAGTAACTAATAAGGTGCATAGTGAGATATCAGTAACTAATTAGGTGCATAGTGAGATATCAGTAACTAATTAGGTGCATAGTGAGATATCAGTAACTAATTAGGTGCATAGTGAGATATCAGTAACTAATTAGGTGCATAGTGAGATATCAGTAACTAATAAGGTGCATAGTGAGATATCAGTAACTAATTAGGTGCATAGCAAGATATCAGTAACTAATTAGGTGCATAGTGAGATATCAGTAACTAATTAGGTGCATGGCGAGATATCAGTAACTAATTAGGTGCATAGCAAGATATCAGTAACTAATTAGGTGCATAGCGAGATATCAGTAACTAATTAGGTGCATAGCGAGATATCAGTAACTAATTAGGTGCATAGCGAGATATCAGTAAGTAATTAGGTGAATAGTGAGATATCAGTAACTAATTAGGTGAATAGTGAGATATCAGTAACTAATTAGGTGAATAGTGAGATATCAGTAACTAATTAGGTGCATGGCAAGATATCAGTAACTAATTAGGTGCATAGTGAGATATCAGTAACTAATTAGGTGCATGGCAAGATATCAGTAACTAATTAGGTGCAAAGCAAGATATCAGTAACTAATTAGGTGCATAGTAAGATATCAGTAACTAATTAGGTGCATAGCGAGATATCAGTAACTAATTAGGTGCATAGCGAGATATCAGTAACTAATTAGGTGCATAGCGAGATATCAGTAACTAATTAGGTGCATAGCGAGATATCAGTAAGTAATTAGGTGAATAGTGAGATATCAGTAACTAATTAGGTGAATAGTGAGATATCAGTAACTAATTAGGTGAATAGTGAGATATCAGTAACTAATTAGGTGCATGGCAAGATATCAGTAACTAATTAGGTGCATAGTGAGATATCAGTAACTAATTAGGTGCATGGCAAGATATCAGTAACTAATTAGGTGCAAAGCAAGATATCAGTAACTAATTAGGTGCATAGTAAGATATCAGTAACTAATTAGGTGCATAGCGAGATATCAGTAACTAATTAGGTGCATGGCGAGATATCAGTAACTAATTAGGTGCATGGTGAGATATCAGTAACTAATTAGGTGCATGGTGAGATATCAGTAACTAATTAGGTGAATAGTGAGATATCAGTAACTAATTAGGTGCATGGTGAGATATCAGTAACTAATTAGGTGAATAGTGAGATATCAGTAACTAATTAGGTGCATGGTGAGATATCAGTAACTAATTAGGTGAATAGTGAGATATCAGTAACTAATTAGGTGCATGGTGAGATATCAGTAACTAATTAGGTGCATGGTGAGATATCAGTAACTAATTAGGTGCATGGTGAGATATCAGTAACTAATTAGGTGCATGGTGAGATATCAGTAACTAATTAGGTGAATAGTGAGATATCAGTAACTAATTAGGTGCATGGTGAGATATCAGTAACTAATTAGGTGCATAGCGAGATATCAGTAACTAATTAGGTGCATAGTGAGATATCAGTAACTAATTAGGTGCATGGCGAGATATCAGTAACTAATTAGGTGCATGGTGAGATATCAGTAACTAATTAGGTGAATGGTGAGATATCAGTAACTAATTAGGTGAATAGTGAGATATCAGTAACTAATTAGGTGCATGGCAAGATATCAGTAACTAATTAGGTGCATGGTGAGATAACAGTAACTAATTAGGTGCATGGTGAGATATCAGTAACTAATTAGGTGCATAGCGAGATATCAGTAACTAATTAGGTGCATGATGAGATATCAGTAACTAATTAGGTGAATAGTGAGATATCAGTAACTAATTAGGTGAATAGTGAGATATCAGTAACTAATTAGGTGCATAGCGAGATATCAGTAACTAATTAGGTGCATGGCAAGATATCAGTAACTAATTAGGTGCATGGTGAGATATCAGTAACTAATTAGGTGAATGGTGAGATATCAGTAACTAATTAGGTGCATGGCAAGATATCAGTAACTAATTAGGTGCATGGTGAGATATCAGTAACTAATTAGGTGAATGGTGAGATATCAGTAACTAATAGGTGCATGGCGAGATATCAGTAACTAATTAGGTGCATGGCAAGATATCAGTAACTAATTAGGTGCATAGCGAGATATCAGTAACTAATTAGGTGAATGGTGAGATATCAGTAACTAATTAGGTGAATAGTGAGATATCAGTAACTAATTAGGTGCATAGCGAGATATCAGTAACTAATTAGGTGAATGGTGAGATATCAGTAACTAATTAGGTGCATAGCGAGATATCAGTAACTAATTAGGTGAATGGTGAGATATCAGTAACTAATTAGGTGCATAGCGAGATATCAGTAACTAATTAGGTGAATGGTGAGATATTAGTAACTAATTAGGTGCATGGCAAGATATCAGTAACTAATTAGGTGCATGGCAAGATATCAGTAACTAATTAGGTGAATAGCGAGATATCAGTAACTAATTAGGTGAATGGTGAGATATCAGTAACTAATTAGGTGCATGGCAAGATATCAGTAACTAATTAGGTGCATAGCGAGATATCAGTAACTAATTAGGTGCATGGTGAGATATGAGTAACTAATTAGGTGAATAGTGAGATATCAGTAACTAATTAGGTGAATAGTGAGATATCAGTAACTAATTAGGTGCATGGCAAGATATCAGTAACTAATTAGGTGAATAGTGAGATATCAGTAACTAATTAAGTGCATGGTGAGATATCAGTAACTAATTAGGTGCATAGCGAGATATCAGTAACTAATTAGGTGAATAGTGAGATATCAGTAACTAATTAGGTGAATAGTGAGATATCAGTAACTAATTAGGTGAATAGTGAGATATCAGTAACTAATTAGGTGCATAGTGAGATATCAGTAACTAATTAGGTGAATAGTGAGATATCAGTAACTAATTAGGTGAATAGTGAGATATCAGTAACTAATTAGGTGAATAGTGAGATATCAGTAACTAATTAGGTGAATAGTGAGATATCAGTAACTAATTAGGTGAATAGTGAGATATCAGTAACTAATTAGGTGAATAGTGAGATATCAGTAACTAATTAGGTGAATAGTGAGATATCAGTAACTAATTAGGTGAATAGTGAGATATCAGTAACTAATTAGGTGAATAGTGAGATATCAGTAACTAATTAGGTGCATGGCGAGATATCAGTAACTAATTAGGTGAATAGCGAGATATCAGTAACTAACTAGGTGCATGGCGAGATATCAGTAACTAATTAGGTGCATGGCGAGTTATCAGTAACTAATTAGGTGAATAGTGAGATATTAGTAACTAATTAGGTGCATGACGAGATATCAGTAACTAATTAGGTGAATAGTGAGATATCAGTAACTAATTTGGTGAATAGTGAGATATCAGTAACTATTTAGGTGCATGGCAAGATATCAGTCACTAATTAGGTGCATGGCAAGATATCAGTAACTAATTAGGTGCATGGTGAGATATCAGTAACTAATTAGGTGCATAGCAAGATATCAGTAACTAATTAGGTGAATGGTGAGATATCAGTAACTAATTAGGTGCATGGCGAGATATCAGTAACTAATTAGGTGCATGGTGAGATATCAGTAACTAATTAGGTGAATAGCAAGTTATCAGTAACTAATTAGGTGAATAGCAAGTTATCAGTAACTAATTAGGTGAATAGCAGTTATCAGTAACTAATGAGGTGAATAGCAAGTTATCAGTAGCTAATTAGGTGAATAGCAAGTTATCAGTAACTAATTAGGTGAATAGCAAGTTATCAGTAACTAATGAGGTGAATAGCAAGTTATCAGTAACTAATTAGGTGAATAGCAAGTTATCAATGCATAGTGAGATATCAACAGCATTATCATCCCGTAACACTACATGTCGTTGGGTCACCAGTTTCTGTTGACTGTCTCATCAGCTCTCTCCACCTTTGGCGGTCAGATGTGATGGACTTCATGGTTGCATCCCTGAGACCTGTCCAGTCAGTCAGGTTCTTTAACCAGGTTTTTCTTGGTCTGCCTCTTCTCCTCTTTCCCTCTGCTGATCCCTACAGTATTGTTTTTGAGAGGCCGTTAGATCTTATTAATGTCCATACCATTGCATTTTTTTGCCTTTTCATTGTAGTTAAAAGAGGTTCACAGTTGCCAATGTGCTGTATAATGTTATGGCGAACCTCTTTGTTTGTAATGTCGTCTCTGTATGATATGCCAGAAATTGTTCTGAAACGCTTGTATCTTTCTTTTGAGTGCAGCTCTTAAGGTTTACATTTCACAGCCATATGTGTGTGCCATAGTGAGATATCAGTAAATATAAACTGTCTTTACTGTCAGTTTGTACCAATTTTTAGGTTGATTTAGGATGCGGAGGGGGAGATTTAAGGCCACCTGTCCTGTGTGCAGCCACCACAGACTACAGGTTAGGATGTTTATTTTGTTGTTCATGTTATGGAACAAGAATAAGGTCCACAAGTGGATGGCTAACCAGAACTTTCTGCCTAAGTTTACAGTCATAAAGAAAAACACATCTGGTTAAAATGGATTTGAACCCTTGATATTCAGGCTGGAAAGTGAGCATCTAGCGAGCTACAGTGTTCTCTAACAAGTTTTATCTTCTTCTTCTTTGCATTTACTGGCTGTAAACACCGACTGCTGTCCCAGCTGAGATAAAAAGACCAATTATAAATACAATCTTTATACCGACATTAGGTTATGAATGTCAGACTTGGACATTAACAAAAGAACATGAGAGAAGACTAACCACCTGTGAAATGAGATGTTTGAGAATGGCTGCGAATAAAACCAGAAGAGATCGAGTGAGAAACGATGTGATTACAAGAACTATTGGAACCATACCCATCGTTAAATTTATTGAGAAGCAAAGAATGAAATGGTTTGGTCACCTAATGAGAATGGAACCAACGATGCCAGCATCAAGAGCATACAACATGAAAATCGAAACACCAAGAGGCAGGGGAAGACCAAGAAGAAGATGGATTGAAGGAGTCACGGACAACTTGAGACTTCATAACATCACGGCATATGAAGCGACTGAGCGCGCCCTGGCTCGGTTGCCGATCATCTGATAGACTGCGACGCCTAGCGGCACAAGCAGATTTTGACAAAAGAAGAAGAAACACCGACAGAAAGTTCTGGTTGGTTTCCACTTCAGGACTAAAGTCTTGTTCCAGAACTAAAGTCTTGTTCCAGAACTAAAGTCTTGTTCCAGAACTAAAGTCTTGTTCCAGAACTTGAGTGTTGCATGCACATCTGTTCAACAGATCTTACATATCTGTATGCAGAATGTTGGTTCCGGGCTCCTCAGGCAAATGCATTCTGACTTCGAAGGAAGCTCCCAACTCTTATGACATGCTTGTTGGGGAGGCATTGGCTCTATTCTTGTTTTCCCCACAATGGGGCTCTGGAACCCTTTTACGGTGAGATCACCTTTTATGACATGCAGATGCTCGCCTGCTTGCCCAGAGGTTTAGGGTTCAAATTTGCATCAAGACAGATTTTTCACACTTAACTTTGGCTTGTGTGTCAACCTGGTCTAATATGGGTTCCAGACAATTTCCTGGGAAGTAAAGGCGGCAGTGTTAGTTGGCAACTTTAACCATTGAGTACCTCTCCTCCTAAGCTCCACATTAATGTTTCTGCTATACCATTTAATTCCTTTATTTCATTTAGTATATTAATCATCATCATCATCATTTGTGTGTAAGTTGTACCCCATCAGGATATCACACAAGCCAAAAACACCCGGTGACACAAGGTGCCACCATGCGAAAGAGGATCACCCTATTATCATCGTAAACCATGATGCCATTATCTGCCATGAAGCTTCGTGGGGAGGACAAATTTGCTGCCACTGGCTATTGTCTTGCTGTGAAGGTGAAGATTGTCCTTAATGTTATCAATCCGTTTGTTTTGCGACCCTCCTCTTGCTCTTGTAGCTGCAGTAAATGAATTGTGACTCAGAAGGCCACAAGTCTGTTGTCATGGTGCTGATAGTAAGACAGTTAAAATTATTTTGCACTTAGTGGTGTGTATTTTCTTTCCCTGTTTTCAGCTAGAATGAAGCCAGATGTTGTCTCGTGTGTGTGTATACTGTAATTATGTTACAATGTTAAATTATTGATTTGAATAATCTCTCAGTGACTTTAATTAACTTAACATGTTTGTGGAAGCTAATGTATGTTGTGAATAAATTTTTTATAATTTTCTTCATCATCATCATCTACTTTTCCTGTCAGGCACCATAGGGGGAAATAATTTGTGTGTGTTCATGTTTGTGTGTGTAGTTTTTTTTTTTTTTTTTTTCAAATATCAAATGTGAGTTTTTGATAATGTTTAAGTTTGTCACTGGTTGCATAGAGTCGGTTTAGTTAGTTCCCATTGTGGGGAAAACAAGAATAGACCCACTGCCTCCTTAATAGGCATGTTGTCAAAATCAACTAAATGGGAGCTTCCTTCGAAGTCGGAGTGCATCAGCCTGAGTGGCAAGGAACATCAGCCTGAGTGGCAAGGAACAATCAGCCTGAGTGGCAAGGAGGATCAGCCTGAGTGGCAAGGAGGATCAGCCTGAGTGGCAAGGAGGATCAGCCTGAGTGGCAAGGAACAATCAGCCTGAGTGGCAAGGAACAATCAGCCTGAGTGGCAAGGAACAATCAGCCTGAGTGGCAAGGAACAATCAGCCTGAGTGGCAAGGAGGATCAGCCTGAGTGGCAAGGAATGAGTGGCAAGGAACAATCAGCCTGAGTGGCAAGGAATGAGTGGCAAGGAATGAGTGGCAAGGAACAATCAGCCTGAGTGGCAGGGAACATCAGCATGAGTGGCAAGGAACAATCAGCCTGAGTGGCAAGGAACAATCAGCCTGAGTGGCAAGGAACAATCAGCCTGAGTGGCAAGGAGGATCAGCCTGAGTGGCAAGGAACATCAGACTGAGTGGCAAGGAACATCAGCCTGAGTGGCAAGGAACATCAGCCTGAGTGGCAAGGAGGATCAGCCTGAGTGGCAAGGAACATCAGCCTGAGTGGCAAGAAGAATCAGCCTGAGTGGCAAGGAGGATCAGCCTGAGTGGCAAGGAAGATCAGCCTCAGTGGCAAGGAACATCAGCCTGAGTGGCAAGGAGGATCAGCCTGAGTGGCAAGGAACATCAGCCTGAGTGGCAAGGAACAATCAGCTGCAGACAAACAAACCAGTAAAATGGATTTACACGCAAAACTCCCTGGCACGGAGCCAAAGTCCAAAAGGACAAATAACCAGGACTTTCCGCCGGAGCTTACAGTCGGGGAACAAAGAAGAAGTATACTTGTGAATCCTTTACAGGAGCCAACACTTTTTAGGGGCTGCTTTGGAGTTTTACTAGCAGCTTTACGTTCAGTAGTTTGCCAATGCTTCCTGAAAGGTCTGTGCACCATACCATTGTCAGAATCAGTTCAGAGCTGTGTGAAGCCAAATAACCTGCATATGGAATCACACTAGGTATTCCAGAATTATGGATTGTATTCACAGTGCCTAAACTGTAGAGGCTGACAGTATCAGACCATTATGAATATGTTACATGTTTTTTAAATATTTTTTCTTGAGTAAAAGGATACTACATGATGTCTGTATGTACTGTGTGTGTATGAGTTATGAGTTAGATTATCTTCACAGCACTCCGGACACATCCATAGGCGCTCAGATTCCCCTCTCAACATATTCATCAGCATCGTGCAGTAATAGTACCAGTCCTATGTTGGTTAACAAGACTTTGTGTGCATCGGGTGTGCTTCTCATGCTTGGCTGTGCCGATTTTTACTCCCAATTCTGGTATTCTTAGCAGTGATGTGGACATGTTGCTTCGTAAAATCCTCAGAACGTCCTATCTCTCTAAGGGCAATGACAATGTCTGCATGATCCATGGGCTGGCCATCTTCATTTAATGCAGCACCTGCCAGTCTATCAGCTCTTTCATTACCAACAAAGCTTGCATGCCCTAGGATGAATATAAAGGCACACACAGGAGAGTTTTGCAATGACTCAAACCCCTGTCTGCGTAACCAGCCTGCCTCGACCCGTTGTGTGTGTGTTTATCTATATATATATATATATATTAATATTAAAACAAGAACCTTTTTTGCATGTTTTAGACATGGTAAGCTTCCCTTTTGTTATCACTCCACAGATTTATTTTCCATCTTTCTATTTTCTTTTTTTTTTTTTTTAAATGGTGTATGTATTGAACATATTGTTAAATTGCTGCATATAAGTTAAGTTTTTAAGCTTGACAGTCTTTCCAAAACTAGGGATTGACTCAAATGCAGATATAAAATGCTGTATGATTCTGAATTTTGAATGAAGCATGTTTGTGGTCGACGTATACTGGGCCTACACGGGGCCGCAATTTATGATATTTATTTCTGCTCTAATTGATCATCCCCTTTTGTGCGCCCATTTGTCACATTTGCTAGTTCAGTGAACATTTCAGTGAATTGTTTTATTGTCAGTATGTGAACAGATTTGTTGTTCATCTTTTTGGAAAATAAAGCAATTTTCAATTGAAAATATGTTTTGAATTGTCCAATGTGAAAATTGATGGTCCTATTTGTGGATTAGTCTTGGTCGAAGTTTCAGCTTCACTACAATCGGGTTTTCCCATGCTTGCTTCGTTCCTGTGCCAGTGCAAATCAAATGACACCACAGGGTGGTGAGACTGATGCAGTTGGGAGTGACGAGAGGTTCTGGCAGATGCTCGAGGCTCAGAGGAAAGGCAGGACGGACGTTTAATCAGAATGCTACTGGCGCCATTAGTATCGGAACTCTTCGCTGGCTGCTGAAGATGGGGATGGAGCGCTTTTGGGAATGCCCCAAGTGCTGTGATGTTGGTTCTTGAATCAAATCAAATCAAATCAAATGTCCCTTACATTTGAAAAACTGGTGAACATACGTCTCGGAACTGATGTCACAGCACTTGAGACTTTCCCATAAGTGGTTTATTGCCGTCTTCATTAGCCAGCAAAGAGTTACATTTGTGGAAGTACCAGTAGTTAGTTGGTTGGGTTATCATCATTGCATTTCAGACATGTCCATAGATGCCCAGATCCTCCCCTCAGCATGAACCCCAGCATTCAGTGGCTAATAGTACCAGTTCTCTGTTGATTAACTCTTTGAGTCCCAAGGAATGCATTATACATTCACATGTTCCTACCTAGAAGCCCAGTAAACGCACTATGCCCTGATTTTATGACTCTTTTTACTACCCCCTGGGCCTGTGATACTAAACCCCCTGGGCCTGTGATAATAAACCCCCTGGGACAAAGAGTTATCAAGTCCATTGATTTGCCTGTTGTGCGTCTCGTATTTTGCTACATGGATCTTTAAAAAACAAATCTATCATTTAGGCAAGTGATGGGGATTCACTGCCCCCAAAATCCTCCACCCTTCCCATTTCTCAGAGGTGATTAAATCCTATCAGCTCTTTCATTTTAAAAGCCGCCTGCATTTCCCGGAACAAAACTGAAGGTGACTCCATGCTCAGGGGACTAATGACTCAAGCCACTGCCTTCACACAGAACCTGCTTGAATCCTCCGGATCATGTTCAGTGAATTACTGAGTACACATGCACGGGTGTAGTTTTGAGTTTCATATTACCAGGAGTAATATGATTATATGTCTGTCTTGCCTTTCGTTGAGTGTTGGCCAGATCCCCTGCACCATTCTCTCCAGACATGATCTTTTTGGGCTTCTGCATTGTTCGGGGGTCGCCGTGGCCAAGCGGCTAGACGCTCGCCGTGGATCGAAAGGTCATGGGTTTGCTCCCTGGCGGAGCCAGACTATTTTCAAAATGACCTTGGCTCCCAGGTCGACCCAGCCTTGAGTGGGTACCGGGTGCATTCCCGGGATTTAAAGGCGGACGGCGTGATGCTGACCTCATTACCCATCTTGTGCCAATTGGTCTATAAAAATATAGGTCTAGCCCTATATGCCCTATACGCCTAAAGGCGTGGAAAAGGGTCCTTTACTCACCTCCTTTTTTACTTGCTCATAAAAGGCCTTGACCACATGTAGCTCATCATGCATCAGTTCTCCCCCAGTGGTGCAGCACCAGCCAGTCTGTCTGCCTGTTCATTTCTTAGCGCACCTGCATTATCAGGAGAAAATATCCAAACAACACTAACTACTTTGACGCTGCTTGCCACTCTGAATGGAGCATATCTCCACCTTTCAGGCAGACTGTGATGAAAGCGACATTCTGCAAAGGACCTGCTACATGATGATGATGATTGTCAACATTTGTGTTTAGCATGGTTTTTCTCAGACGCTCAGCTCTCATCTTTTTTTGCAATCATTTCTTCCTTCATTCTCATTCCCTTCCTGGCGTGCGCCCTCCACACAACATGGTGCATGGCATTTTGTTTCCACAAATCCACCTAAATGCCTGCTGTGGTATGACTATCATGGCAACAAAATGGTCTGCCAAGAAATAAGAAAGATACACAATTATTTTTGTGTGTGCAAGATCTTAATAAAACAGGCAGCTCATTTGTATAAGTATTTGAGGTTGGTGTAAAATAAATACATATTGATCAGCCTTTGTAGAAAGAAATAGAACGATGTAAGGACACACTAGACAACATGAAAATATAAATCTATAGTGTCTTTGATGGGGATAGAGCCTGTCACTTCCAAATAATGACAGTACCTGGCTTCAGAAACAAGTGCACTTGGATGCATGACCAACTAGTCATCCTTCATTTGCCCCGTCTACCGTACAGCTTGCACCCACAGCTGTACAATATGGACAGAATGTGTCTCAAATAATTGGAATGGTACTATAAGTAACATAAATGTGTATTAACCCAGCATAGTTCCAATAGCAAACACAACAAGAATTATAAACACACCAGATCATAATGTTGTGTCTAGAATACCATAAACATTTAAGGAAGAGATTTTGTTGGTCGGTTCCATTGCGTTGCACACAATCGTCATTATCATCTTGCCACCTGGCGAAGGTGTTGAAGCATCTCCACAGATTTTGGTCTTTGGTGTTCTGGATCAGTTCCAGTGATGATACCTCCATGTCACTGTCTTAAGCCATCCACCATCATTTTCCTTGGTCTGCCTCTGCTACCAGTGATCTTTCCAGTCATCAGGATATTTTCCAGTGCTCCTTTCTCATTGGTGTATATAATGTTCTACTTTTCATTAAGCATTTTCAGGCAATCATTGCTTTGTTATTCCAAGGTATTCACAACATTCTTCTCAAGAACCACATCTCAGTTGCCTCCAAACTCTTCTTAATTTGTTTGCTCACATTCCAAGATTCACTGCCATACAACAGAAAATGCTCGATGTAACATTTCAGAACTCATTGTCTGATGTTTAATGAAAGTGATTTATTACATAATACACAGAAATAAACAGATGAGGGACCCTTGAGGCGATTTAGAAAACGGCTATTCTTATTGATTTTGTAGATGGGTACAAGAGTCACCCCATGAAAGATACTGGGGCTTACTTACCATGTAATATTTCCAAAGCCAGCAGTGGATAACATCCACAGACAACCTCTATTGTGGAGACGGCATGTACACTTCAGTGATACAGGTACATGGACAAAAGAGGTTTTATACAGCAGTTTCCTGACCCAAGGGTCCTGATGTGCCCTTTGTGCCACTTTGCAGTGCTAAGGGGTGGGAGGGGCAACCTCCTGTTCGACTAGCTGCTCCAAAACTAGCAAAATCATTAACGCAGAGAATTGCTGAGGTAGGTCACAATTAAAAAAAAAAGATTTTCAGTTAAATCCGCAGCTCACAGTGTCACACCATGCCCTGAACTCGGTATCTAGGCGACAAAACTATATCCTTTCAGTCTACAATGGAGGAAAATGCAACGGTCACCGTCTGTCAAGAGCAAAAATTTGCCACTTTAAAAAACAGCGAACCTGTCTATTCTCAATTTTGAACGGAAGTCATGTTAAACCACCACCGATCACTGACATCATAAGGGCTAAGAGACTGAAAAGGTCGAGACATATAGGGAGGAGGATAGATGGCAGAGGCGAAAACAGTGTACACAAGGGAGTTAAATAGCCATGGACCACGAGGGAGACCAAGAAGATATAGGACAGATAACATTCAGGTAGACTTACAAACACACAAAGTTAAAGATGCACACACATGTCGTAATTGTAACAGACTCTGAAAGCATGCTGAAAAAGGTGAAGACAGGGATGCTTCAAGCAGAGTGGCAAGCTTCACTGGAAAGGTCACGGGTAGTGAGCATAATTTGGATCTTTTCTCCAGGTTATGCGCGTGGTGGATAATAAACAGGCACACCGATTGGCTGGATCTGCACCCCTGGGTGGTGAATTGATACATGACAAGGCAGAGAATGAGGTACCTGGGTGTAACCAGAGGGTCTGGCCAGCTCACTACACTCAGAGGAAAGGCAAGACGGACATTTAACCACATTGTAACCGGTACCATTAGTATTGAAACTCTGCGCTGGCTGCTGAAGATGAGGACGGAGCAGTCATGGGAATGCTCTGAGTGCTGTGATGTCAATTCTTGGCTCAACTCATTACACAAAGTTATCAACTGGATGGTTTGAGATTTTATACAACGGATCAACATCATGGCACACGGGTAGTTACGCATAAGTGCTCCGTTCTTCTTCTAACTAAAATCTGAGTCCGGAGAAGCTCTGCACAGTGCACACGCTCTGTAGCACCGGCGAGGATCCTCAAATACTTTGGGTAGATTTTCAACTCCAAATTTTGCCCAGTTAGTGCCGTTAGGATACTCTTTTCGATTTCCAACTGCAAAGGGATTTTTTACGTGCTCAACAATGCACACGGGCGTCCGATCTCACTACCCAGAGCCAGGGGGAATTACTAGAAGTCCAACTCCGCGTGAAAGAATCACAGCCCAGAACCTCTAGCAGTCGAGGCGGACATCATACCTCGAGACCGCACAGGCCCATTATCAACTGGAAAGAGGGCCAATCACAGACAGGAGGGAAGGCCAATGCTGAAGAAGAAGAAGGCGTGTGTGCGCGTGTGCGTTAGCAGCAATTGCCTTTTAGATTAGAAGCTGAACTCAATCCTACATCCCTTAACCTTAAACACCGTCACGAATCAGCGCTGTCTTAATATTAATATCATTTTGGGCCCCTGGGCAAAACAGGTACCGGGCCTTGTCTGCACAACACACTCAAGAACATTGAAACTCTAGTCTGTGTATAGATTACCTTAGGACCCCTGTGCTAGGGCACCCATGCGTTGAGAGTTACTGTCAGGAGTTACATTCATTTCTCCCCTGTACACTACAATAGATGTTTCCCAACTCTAGACACGTGACACACACAGGTCTCTGCTCGTTGTTTGCCGTTAATTCAAGCAGGACATCTTGTATTATAATAAACGTTACACATGAACCCACTTGTTAACATCATGTTAAATGTACACATCGCTCAGTATGATGTCCTAGTGGGATAAAGACGCCAGCCAAAGGACCTTGATAAAATCCTAGCTTCTCATGCATCAGTTTACCACATGGAGATGAAGAACAACCCAGTCTGTCTGCCTGTTCGTTTCCCAATCTACCCGCCCACACTGGAGAAACTTTACAAAGGACGCAAACTACCCGGGACCTCTGAAGATAAATCACTGGGCATTTGTAAACATTTTCTCTCAACTCAATATCCAAGTGTAAGGGATATAATAGAGTATTTTGGCACCTTTCCCTGTGTCCAGATAATAGTGTTATACTGTGCTATAGAGAAGAGCGGGAATCCCAGCCTACTGTGTTGACGAGTGGGAATAGCAAGACTAGCTGGCGCTAAGAAGACTCTTCCCCAATTGAAGCATGGAATTTCAGGACAGTTGTTTCCATCGCATGCATTTAGCGTGTTTATTCTCAGACACTTAGTTCTTGACACCCCTGTATTTATTTTCTCCTTTATCTCCATTTCCCTCTCCATGCAACACAGTCCATTGCATCTTGTTCCCGCGAAAAAAAATCAATGCTAGTATCATTCATATCCCGCTTGCACATCTTTACATCGTGGCAGAGGCAGTGCACATCTTTGCATCGTGGCAGAGGCTGTGCACATCTTTGCATCGTAGCAGAGGCTGTGCACATCTTTATATTATTGTAGCGACCGACCTTGAGATTTTCTACCCATCTGTAGTTCATCCTATTGTATGTCCTAGGGACTTTTCATCCTCTCTCTTCTAAGTGTGTCCTATCCATCTAAGCCTTCGAAGATAGATTATTAAGAAATCTGCTGTAGCCTGCTCTTTCCACTAAGTCAGTGTGTGTGTATGTGTGTGCGTGTGTTGTGTGTGTGATCTTTTCATACTATATAATGCCAATGTCAAGTATATAATCAATAGGACATCGTTTATATGCAATCAGAAACACTAAATTATTTTCTCTAATAAGTTCAGTGTATAAAATGCACATTTTTAACTTTCTGTTCGTTTCCACGTTTTGCATAATGAACCAAAGCGTGCGCTTTGTAAAATGGAAACGAATAATAGCGGAACCAGGATGTATTCATACATCGTGGGGCGCGTGTTCTGTTCTTGTCATTCCCCGAGCTTTTACAAATTACCAACAACACATAACAGCAAACAATTATATAACAACGATAAGTGTTGAGTATTGTTGAGGCAAGAACTGACACCACAACATTTGTGAATTCCCATAAGCGCCTCTTGTTCATCTTCAGCAGCCACCGAAGTGTTCCAATTCCGATACTGCTAGTTCACCACCTATCTCTACGCAAGTAGAGATAGCTAAATAATTGACCAATTGTTTATACAATACTAGGAATAGTAAAATTGTGTTATGAAAGCAACCTGTGTGTATCTTCTTCTTCTCGTCCCCCTTCTTTACTCTTCTTGTTGATCTTTTCTTCTCATGATGACGTTCAACCCCATCAGGATATCACATAAACACCCGATGACTCAAAGTTTCACAATTCGGATGAGGATCACCCGGGGACAGGTCCCAGAAACCCCGTTCAGCCCATAGGTTGAGTTATTTAGGACCCCCGGCAACAGCCAGAGGGAGTCTTTAAAACAAAAACAAATTGTATGTATGTTTATGCTGAGTGAATTACAAAAGACATTGAAGTTTATACTAGAGACAACATTTCAAATATAGATACTAGGGCTGTACCGAATAGTGATTCTCACTATTCGGTCGAATACGAATAGCGGGACCAACTATTCGGCCGAATACGAATACGAATAGTGTATAAAATATATCTAAAAAAAACAAAAAACATTCATAATGTCAAATGTACGCTGAACTTTTACTTCACATAAAGTAGCACAGAATAGTCATCTTCTTCTTTAGCATTCTGAGCCCTTGAGGTTTACTGTTGCAGATTTAACTCGTCTCCATTCATCTCTCTGGCTGACCTTCTCTTCACAATTTGTGACAACTGTTGTTTGCAGGTCTGGCTGAACATTATCTCTCGAACTTTTTTTTTTTTTTGGGTCTGCCTCGTGTTCTACGCCCATTCCTCTCTCAGGTGTATACAGTTTTTACTTCTCTGTCATCTGACATGCTTTCAATATGCCCCAACCATTTTAGTCTGTTAGCTCTCATGATGCCAGTGATCAATGGTGATTTAAACAGATTATGTGTTACGTTGTTGCTTCTCACTCTCCATTCCCTGCTGTTAGCATCTTTAATGGGTCCAAAGATTTGTCGTAAGACTGTTTTCTAAAACATGTAATAAGCCTCATTTCTTTTATTTCTGCTTCAAGTTCCAGAGCCATATAAAACGATTGGTCTTATCAACGTTTTATATATTTTGATCTTGGTGTTGCGAGACAGACACTTTGACTTTAGCAGATGTTGAACGGCATAGTATACTTTATTTCTAGATTGTATTCTAGATTGTATTTCTTCTCTCAGCATGTTGGAGCAGTTGAAGTTTGCACCCAAGTACTTATATGTTTCTGTTCGTTAATTTTTCACATTATCGACTTGGATGTGGCCGGAGTTTATATTCTTTCCATGTCTAGTTAGTATTCGTACAGAATAGTAAACATTTAAAAACATTCTATGTTTTGCATCCTTCAGTCAGTCTGTGGTAACTAATAACTATGAATGAAAGAATCCTAAGTATTATAACAAGTAACTAAACTTGGACATTGTCACTGACAACTTAGTTTATGCAGGAAAGCTGCATTAGCTTTCAACAAAACCAATCCTTCCATGTTGTCAGCATTAAGGCCGTGTATGCAGAAGCGGGTGTAAGGTAACTACTATTCGTATTCGGCCCGACCCCAACTATTCGGCTGAATACCGAATAGTCAATAGGTCCACTATTCGGCCCCGAAGCGAATACGAAGCGAATATTCGGTACAGCCCTAATAGATACTCTATTTCAGTTGAACGAAAGAAGAAGAGGAAGAAGAAGGAGGAGAAGAAGAAGAAGAAGAAGAAGAAGAAGAAGAAGAAGAAGAAGAAGAAGAAGAAGAAGAAGAAGAAGAAGAAGAAGAAGAAGAAGAAGAAGAAGAAGAAGAAGAAGAAAAAGAAGAAGAAGAAGAAGAAGAAGAAGAAGAAGAAGAAGAAGAAGATAAGAATAAGAAGAAGAAGAAGAAGAAGAAGAAGAAGAAGAAGAAAAGAAGAAGAAGAAGAAGAAGAAGAAAGAAGAAGAAGAAGAAGAAGAAGAAGAAGAAGAAGAAGAAGAAGAAGAAGAAGAAGAAGAAGAAGAAGAAGCGACAGCAACAGCAGCAGCAGCAAATATATCCGATCTTTCATTGCCTCGCAACTCTGTATGACACTGACAATACATATATATATATATATATATATATATATATATATATATATATATATATATATATATATATATATATATATATATATATATATATATATATATATATATATAAACTGTATGCGATACAGACATAATCAGACTGGTGTCGAATACTGAAAGAATTCTCAATTAATTTTTAAATTTACTCGATACCGTGTCTGATCAGTATCCGTTAATAAATTCAAAATTGTAAACAGCACACTATACAGATACTATCAGATAGACTATGGTAAGATCGCCGTGCACCAAATGCATGGAGAAACAGAAGATCAGATGTTTGGTCATGTCGCTAGAATGCAGCCTCGACAACTACCAACACAGGCGCTAAACATGAACAGTTCTGATGTGAAAGCAACAGGTCGCCCTTGGAAAATATGGACATTCTTCTTCTTCTTCGCTTTCACCAGCTGTAAAATCTGGCGGAAAGTTCTGGCTGTTCGTCCACTTCTGGACTGCAGTCCTGTTCAAGAACCTAAGTGTTGCGTGTACATCTGTTTTACAGATCTGGCTCATTTGTATGCAGACTGCTGGTACCTTGCCTCTCAGGCAGATGCACTCCGACTTTGAAGAAAGCTCCCAATTAGTCGACTCTTACGACATGCTTTTGGGTAGGCAGTGGGTCTATTCTTGTTTTCCCCTATAATAGGGCCCCGGAACCCACACAAGGAAGATGGACATTAAAGATCTTCTACGTCGACCTGAAATGACAGTAGTCACTGCTACCCACCAAACGAACAGGCAGGGTAGAATGGCTGGTCCTGCACCACTTAGTTGTGGCTTGATGCTTGACAGGCTGGATATTGTGTCAGAGGAAATTCAACCCGGACTGACAGTCAAACTCTTGCTGGTCCATTTGGAACTGAAACTTTGCGGTGGCTGTTGAAGATGGAGGCAGCGCGCTTATGATATTGTGAGGACCCTTTGGGAGCGAGTAAACAGTGGGAAGGTACAACAAGATCATTACTGTCTGATGAGAATTGTGCTGGGAGGCCCGACCTTGAGATCTGGCCTGGGCTCACTCACCACTCAAAGCAAAAGCGAGACGAATATTCAATCAGTTACTGATATAATAATAGGAATTAGAACTCTCCGCTTGCTGCTAAAGGTGGGCATGGATCGCTTATGAGAATATCCCTAATGCTATGATGTCGATTTTTAATTCAACATTCAATCCACCAAGCAATGGATTTTAAACTCTTCCTCCCAACGACGCTTAACAACTGAAATGGAAATTGATGATGGCGATAATGATGACAACACAGACATAAGTGGTTGCCCTGGTAACCTTAATACCAGCTACCTATCTACCACCTACCGTGACCTGGAATAAACTGAACATTTCACATCCCTACTGCTGTGTCTACTGTGAACATACATTTTCTCAGTTGGAACAAAAGAGAAACAAAAGACAATAACAAAGCATACATGTCGTCGATATCTGCACACTAATTTGTGTGTTCACTGTACATTAACTTCAAATGTGTACTGAAATGCAAATAGAGAATTCCTTGCCGTCATCTATTTGATTAGATGCTGATTATGGTTTCTTGCTATCATGATAATGGGATAATTTTCCACCAAATTTCCATTATTTCTCTCTCTCTCTCTCTCTCTCTCTCTCTCTCTCTCTCTCTCTCTCTCTCTCTCTCTCTCTCTCTCTCTCTCTTTGTCTTTCCCTCTCTCTCTCTCTCTCTCTCTCTCTCTCTCTCTCAGTCTGTCTTTCGCTGTGTTACTGTCTACCTAATCTACGCCTGAACATTTTACATATCCCTAAACCTGGGATAGACCTATATAAAACAAGTCTAGCGCACTCCGCAGCTCAGTTGTGGAACCATCTTCCACAACAAATTAAAAAATACCAGATGTCCCTATACATACAATCGGAAACTGTTCCAATATTATCTGAGCTCAGATTATTTTCTCCCCTAACTCCCCTCCCAAAGAAGATTTGAAAATAAATATATTTAAGAAATAGCACTTATTTTCCCTAGAATTATTACAACTACTATTGTTTACTGTAGTCAGAAATGTGCACAGTCCAATGCTTATATTAAATGTTTTAGATGCTATTGATTTTTACTATTACTTGATGTTTGAGTAAAATGATGAATGAAAGGAATGAGACTAGAAGGGCAGAATGTTAGACGGACCTGTGTGCCCATTTCTAACCCTTTGAAAATAAAGTTTGTTCTATCTATCTATCTATCTATCTATCTATCTATCTATCTATCTATCTATCTATCTATCTATCTATCTATCTATCTATCTATCTATCTATCTATCTATCTATCTATCTATCTATCTATCTATCTATCTATCTATCTATCTATCTATCTATCTATCTATCTATCTATCTATCTATCTATCTATCTATCTATCTATCTATCTATCTATCTATCTATCTATCTATCTATCTATCTATCTATCTATCTATCTATCTATCTATCTATCTATCTATCTATCTATCTATCTATCTATCTATCTATCTATCTATCTATCTATCTATCTATCTATCTATCTATCTATCTATCTATCTATCTATCTATCTATCTATCTATCTATCTATCTATCTATCTATCTATCTATCTATCTATCTATCTATCTATCTATCTATCTATCTATCTATCTATATATCTATCTATCTATCTATCTATCTATCTATCTATCTATCTATCTATCTATCTATCTATCTATCTATCCGTCTATTTGTCTGTCTATTTGTCTGTCTACTTGTCTGTCTATTTGTCTATTTGTCTGTCTATTTGTCTGTCTATTTGTCTGTCTATTTGTCTGTCTATTTGTCTGTCTATTTGTCTGTCTATTTGTCTGCCTATTTGTTTGTCTGTCTGTCTATTTGTCTGTCTATTTGTCTGTCTGTCTGTCTGTCTGTCTGTCTGTCTGTCTGTCTGTCTGTCTGTCTGTCTGTCTGTCTGTCTGTCTGTCTGTCTGTCTGTCTGTTTGTCTGTCTGTCTGCCTCTTTTTTTTTTACCTGACCTCGCTTTCTCTCTCTTTCTCTTTCTTTCATCACGCGACCACAAATTGCTGCATTAAAACCACCCAGCTCAATAACCAGTTGTTACCCGGGACTCCACGGAGATAAATTAGCCTTGTTAATGGCTCCGCAAACTCCTATTTCAAGTATTGATCGCCACGGGTAAATACCACAGGATACAAACACATTGTGATTCCAAATGCTGACGTCTTTATAAACAAATGGTATCGTGGTAAGAATCTGGGCACATGGATAACATCCGACGGAAGATGTATCACAGAGTCACAGATACAGAAAAGAATAGGATAGGCCAAAACTGCATTTTATAAAATGAAGAACGTTTTATGTAATACATTATGTAATTTGAGGGTAGGGAAAGAATTCCCGTATGCAATTTAAAGCCAGTTTTAATTTATGGCTGTGAATCCTGGACAGTAATAAACAGGCCAGACAATTTCTTGAGGCCTCGGAGATGTTTTACTAGAGACTCCTTGGAATTCCTCGGACAGCTAAACAAGAGATACCCTGGTGTTTTGAAAGAGGCGATGGCTTGGAGATAATCTATCACAAAGATCAGAAAGAGAAAGTCATCATGTGTTGGTCATGTTATGAGAAGAAGGGAACTGAACATGTTGTGACCACTGAAAATATCAGTACACAGAGAGACAGAGAATGACAGCGCGAGAGGATTCTTAACACTTTTTGTCATGGCATGGAGGGGTGTCAACATACGAATTTATACATGCAGGTGGATATCGCGGATTGTG